>JAGDQP010000701.1:12876-134180 GCA_022664845.1 Lepisma saccharinum
CACACACACACATATATATATATATATATATATATATATATATATATATATATATATACATATATATATGTCGTCATTATACAATGCAACTTCACTTATTCTTGGGCTTCGGCCGAAACAGTTAGCTTGGACATTTTAAGCTAGGTCACCTCGAAAAAAAGGTTAACTTGATTACTTTTGATTTACTTTTATCGGCTCTCTGTTGTTTCCACAGTCCTATACACACATCCTGAAATACCGCTTCAGATAGGGCGAATCCCCACATAAAATACATATACACAATATTCTTTTTATCTTTGCTTTGGTCGTAATTTCAAACTGATAATGTTTGCCTTCTAACTATTTCAAATCCCACGCCATAGCCGGAGCAGCAAATATAGAATAATCTAGTGTACTAAGGGACGTTACAAGCTATATATAAATGTTTAAAAAACTCCAATACGTAAGGTTCATCCGTTCAGAGCAGCGCAGGGATCCAAATGAGAAGGACCTATGTTTCTTGCGTTCTCCGGATCGAAGTAATCTGGAAGTCTAAATGCATTATCACAGTTTATACATACGAGCCAAATTAAAAGAAGTTAATTCCACACTAAATCTTAAAACAAGAAGCATTATTCTGTGCAAATAAATTCAAATATAACTTCCTGGGGCGGTAATCGGAGTAGGTCGTTTTAAGGGCCAAACGATATTCATAAATTGCTTATCAAGTAGGGATTAGTTATAAGTTAAGAAACCCATTCCATTTGATTCCTTTACTATCCTTACCCAAGATGCGAAGAAATAAAAAGGAGAACAACAAGACAGACTTCACCCCAACTGGATGAGCAAGAGGCAAAAAGAACTCCAATGATGAGAAATTAATAAAATCTTCAATCAAACAACACGAAAATTATGATACACAAATTTAATGCTCCAAATTGAGTATTAAGGAGAAGACAACCAAAGGCGATATTTTGCGGAGGCGTGGAACGGAGGAAGATCAATCTTCAGACCACGAGATTTTTACACAGCCTGAAATGGACAGAGGAGGAGAATCCAATGTTGAAGGATAGATGTTAACATCCAATATCTACCCAGAAACTATACATTTATGCTTACCTCATTCCCCAACACCTAAAAAAAAAAAAAAATAGAAACCTTGACAAAATAACTTGTATATCCATAAAGAACATAAATCCCAAATACCTTACGGATCTTAAATCATTGCATAGCTTTATATAAAGTAAAATGGATATATAAGCACATACTAGCACGTTTAGAAGATAAAACAGAGATAAGACTATTTATTACAAACCCACTTGACGAAAAGAGGTTCCTGGAGACTTTTGATAGGGAGGAGTTTTGAAAGGAAGCCTATTTCGGTGTCACTGATTATAATGAAGCATAATTTAAAGAAATTATATGTCAAACTCCAAGCTTCTTTTTTGAAAACTCAAAACAAACAGTAGTTGAAAAGATTCCGTCTGCAACGTTAGCATCTTCTAACCATCAAGCACCTACTGAACAAGAGAAAACTCAAGAAAAAGAAATTAACAACTATGCCATCGTAATCAGAAATATAGATAAACCTCTTATGAATCCACTTAGATTTCACAAATTAATTACAGAAAAAATGCCAAACGTGGATATCATTGCCTTTCCTACGGAGAAAAATACAGGACTCAAAATTACATTCAGGGATAGACATAATAAATACAAGACGAGGACTTTGAAAAAAAGGCTAAACTGGACATTCTGGAAGACAGAAGGATCGAACCCAGACCCCTTACTACTAAAACTACTTTCACATGTGTGATACTAGATGATTCCACAGATATAGACATGGTCGAACTTAAAAAAAATATCTTAAAGAAAAAATACCTATTACTAATGTCACAAGAATTAAGGTAGACAAAGGCCCTTTGACATTAGTTAGACTTTACACAAAGGATCCGACTCTGGTCAGTGAACTAATAACGAATGGCATTACCATTGTTTTTTTTTTTCAGATATAAAGTTGAAGCCTCAAAATCTAGTGCTAGGCCTTTCCCATGTCGAAAATGCTACAAATATCATGATGAAGTCAACTGTGTCAATCAGCCTGTATGCTATAGATGTGGAAAGTCTCATCAAAGTTTTAATTGCAACATCTCTCCCAGTCCAAATTGCTGTGCAACTTGTAAGAAGATTGGTCACAGAACGGCAAGCCCAGTTTGTCCTCTTCGCCCAAAGAAATCAAGATAAGAGCCCATGAAGAAAATATTTTAGATCCAATGAACACATTAAATATGTTGGAAATATGGACAATTCAAGCGCTTCAGTTAACGAACCGGTTGGAATGAGTACCGTTCAAACAATTGCAAAGGAGGCCTTTCAGGAATATACAGCGCAAATGGACAAATGGGTAACTACTGTTCTTACCTTAACAATTCCAGACAATCTAAATGAGAAATTAAATACTGCTGTTAAGCAGGCATCTGAAGAGCTGCTACAGTGCCACCTTAATATCTTAAAGTCAGTGGACGGACATATTTTCATCGGCAAAGAATTTTATTCAAAAAATATTAAACAAAACACAAACAATCAGACCTAGACTGGCACATTAATCGAAATCACCGTAATTATCTTCTAAGTGTATAGCTTTTGGAAACACAGGAAACAAATCTAATCGAATTAAATACTGCACTAACAACTTTTAGAAACTTCAAAAGAGTCGTCGCGGACGCATTGGAGCATCTCAAAGAAGTGTACAACAAATGTACAACATAGAATCATACAAAGTGTATAGACAAGAAAGAAGAAGAAGAAGAAAAATTCTGTGTACGTCAAACTTCCTGGTCAATCTCATTCCCACTTCTACTCCAATTTTAGTTCGAATATAAATAAACAATAAATCTGAATTTAAATAATTTAAAAATTTTCTAATATGTAAGATGGGTTAACTTTATCAATTTACATTTTCACAATAATCTACATACTAAGGATGATTTTCTGGCTGTTTGCTGGGTGGGGGCCGTGTGTGCTGGCTGGAGCTCGATTCAGAATTGTTTTCCCAATAATAGAATCTTCAAGCATAATATTAAAAAACTTTCCCAGGACGAAAGTGGCCTTAGTGGCCAAACGTCCAGTTATGATGGCCCTGCAGGCCCATTGACAATTTACATTTCAGCGCCCAGTACGTAACAGAGTGGCAAAGTAAATTTCTTTCAACGATTGCTTAAAGTAATTTGTCTGCAAATTGCTTATTTTGGACTATCTTTTTGATGTTTTTTTGTTCCATTCGCAGCACACAAAGAAATTCCTTATAAATCACTGAAACATGACACCGGTTGTGAAGATGGCGTAGATAAGGTAACTATTACAACAATGAAGATATGAACAATCGTCGAAAATCGCGAATATTAAAGAGAAATTTTCGCAGAAAAAGCAATGGAAATCATGATCTCACGTTATACGTCATGGACTAACATCATTGCCATAGCAGTACCATCTAACAGAAGGAAATTCTCACCTATGTTTCCTAGTTGTTCTTTTTTATCATCCTTATCAATAAGAATAATAAAAATAAAAATAACAATGCATTAAGTGCTTACATGTGTTAACCCTTTGAGTCACCTTGTCCTATATATAATACAGTGAATTAAAACCTTCGTTAATTCTTTTCAAGTTCTGTTTTAAATGCTGTCAGCCACTCTTCCTTATTCTTATAATTCATTGCTGTAGTATGACACCCCTGCGACAACAATTATATAGAATAGTAATTGCTGTGACGAATAATTTGAGAGTACTTTTCAGCCGTGAAAATCGAAAAAGTAGTCCGTCGAAAACGCGTGGCGATCTTTAAAACACAAGAGAATTCCAGTATATTATTATTTTTTTGTGTGTAAATTAGACTCAAGACATAACAAAGAAGCATTTAGTATAATGTTACTGCACCTGAGACGCAGTAGGTGTTTCAAAGAATCGTGCTAAATATAGGACAGCGTTACTGTAACTTGCCTGATTTTGTGTAAAACTCGAAATCAATATGCATGTGAACAAACCATTGTGCAACCTCTTTGCTGGGTTTGTGTTACTTGTTTGAATGATTTATCAATAGTTTAGAAATGGTTTTATTTGTAAATCAGTCCCAGATAAGATTATTTAGTGGATGTATTCAAGAAACTCGTATTTTCACACTGAATTTTGTTCACACACTACTTTTAGCGGAATACATCCCCTATTACGAGGGTCATTCAATAAGTAAAGATACAAATTGTGGTACTGTAAACATGGTTTATAACTTGAATTATACAATCTAATGATTTTTGTAATATCATTCCCTGCTATAATACAACTGTCCCATTGCTTAATGGGTCTTTTTATGCCGCCAGCAAGGAATTATTTGCCCTGATGTTGGAGCCAATTTTGCACATTTGTTTTCACTTTCTCGTTGCTTCGCAACTGGAAGCTACGTAATGACGTCGAGGCGGAGTACTTGAAACACACACCAAAGATCTATTGCTGATATTTTTAGAACTAGAGACATTTGTCACTAGTTAGGCGCACTAAACGTGGGGAAAAAACGGGTAATGGTAGTCACGATGTCCTTCCTATATATAGGATGGTTCGAGGTTCGCGATCTAGTAGACACATTTCTAAATTTCGCGCGCTTTGTGTATAAATGACTCAAAATACGTTAAATAACTCATTTATAAAATTTTTGTATCTCCTAAAACAAAACTTCGTGACTGAAAGGGTTAATGTGTGTGTTCCCAAAATGATATCTGACACGGGAAAGAAATGCTCTTCACAGAAAATGCTATATTGTTGAGGGGTGTGACGAGTGGTGTGTCATCAAAATAATTTTAGTTTTCCCTCCTATATTTACACTCATGTACTGCACATTTTACTTATAAACCCACCTAACGAAATTTAATAGCAGATATTTTGGCATAGTAGCTCCATAACGCCATAGTGGCTCCATAATACTATGTGGCTATCACATAGTAGTCCCATAACGCCACAAAATTACACCGAATTGTAGTGTGAATGATGATTTAATACAAGATGATAACACCCATGGATAGGTTTGGAATATCTTATTATCTCATTACGGTATCCCATACCTTGTTATTATGAGGTTGAAATGAACCTACTTCAAATGTTAACTTTTTGTTTATTTGCGCAGTAGTGTAGTTTTTCTCTGTAAACACATAGCAAAAACTTCAACAGCCAATTTTGTGGATAACCCACAGTACCCAGAACCTCACATAGGTTCTTTTAAATCTTACCATGAAAGAAACTTTCATACAAGGTGATTGCACATAAGTTTCGTTTTGCAGCGTGTTACTGTATTCATACCGTACCTTGTTGTCATGGAGATTAAATGATGAAAACGCCATATTTCAGTAGTATTTTGACTTATCTACTTCGAATTCTAACTAAATGCAACGTTCTAAGGTAATGTACATTTTTCCTGCAAGCGCATCGGATTAACTTTGGTTAGTCGATATTGTGGGCACTATAGAAAATCCTAGTACCCCACGTATATACCCACTGGGACCACCACAAGCAACTATTCAATGTTTTATAATAGGATGTGGAAGTAATTTCACAGTTTCTTCTCGTTTTATATCGAAATCCCAGAAATACATTTTTGTACGGTTCCAGTAGTTACTAAAGCTGAAACGTTCAGTTGTGTCAGTTCCGTGAAGTTCTCCACGAAGGTTCTGTAAAGATTTAAAAGTCAAGTTGTTTACAATATACTGTAATTATGACTCTTTCTTGTAAGACAACATGAAATGCAAGATACATTGCTACAAGCCAAACTTTCTATGTATTCTTTCAAAATGTATTATTGGCAAAATTACCGTAATTTCTATTTAGGGCCCTGCATATATAACATTTCATCATGCACCTCATTCCAACCCACATGACTATACCCTTATCTCTCTATCTCTCTCTCGCTCTAACAGGCACGCACACATATACAAACTGGCAGCTGCCATAGTTCTCCATTGCAACAACGCAAGGTGTAACTAACCTGCAGATGCATATATATTAGTTATCAATCAATACATGTGAGGGGTATATCCACATACATTGTCAACTGTGTGCATGCGTGTGTGTGTGTGTATGGGCGTGTTAGAATAATGGAAACATTAGTTTGGATTTCGACGCGTTCGAGGTCTTTAATTAGTTCCTCAACCACGGCCACCTGCCGCAAATCAGATGTTGGTGACGCCGCTTATCACTGAGAAATTAATTGAATCTGATCAGCACGTGCCTCTGATGAAATGGATTAGAAATATGTCAAACACAATGAGGAAAACACGAACTGTTAGCTTATAGTATAACATGCATTGGAAATGTACATAGATATTGCGATTTGTAGTTTACTATAAAAGATGAATAGGAATCAGGTTATATTGCATTGTTTTTGTCTGTATACAGTTTCATTCGAAGATGAATTTATATCATTTGTTTATCAGAAATATATTTCGCAACAAAATAGTTCTAAAAAAATATTTCAGTACTCTCTATTTGCGCACAACTTTGCTGAAATTCTCATAGTTTAGTACCCGATGGAGGTAAGCAATGTGTAATAATAGTGTTAGATGTTTATCATGAAGGTGAGTTTCAAACTCTTTATGCACACTTGAGTCTAAAGAGTAACCTTTAAATATTTTTTATACAGATTTTATTCAGAAATGACCTGAAAATACTGTCACGCTCATGTTTTGCATCAAGTTTCTGCTAGATGTAGCAAGAAAAGCCAAGTTTTCTTTGGTAGGCACCAAGGACGTCGGCAGGGAGGGGCAAGGGGGCACTTGTCCCCCACTGGATCTGAAGTTTTATACCATATACTATTCTATTTGCATATATTTGATTTTTTTTTCTTTTCACTCCATGCATTCCATAAGAAGCTATTTGGAATTCCCCCGTTACATTTCCTCAACCACAATTATTTCAATGTTCTGTAATCACAAGTACGCCAATTTAGATCTAGCAAACAAACTAGTTGGAGACGTTGAAAGTATAAACGCGAATGCTATTATTGTACCATTATGTAAGTTTTATTTCTTGTGAACGTACTCTGTTTTATGAAGTTGAATATATATATGTATCATTGTATATATGTATGTGTGTTCTCTTAATATTGGCCACTCTTGGAAAACTTCCTTGCGACGTCCTTGGTAGGAAATCTAAAATTTGTGGAAGGTATTCACGTAGTGATTGTTCAATAGAATGAAGCTAAAGAGACAGCAACAGAATGCAAATTTTGAGAACATAACTCAGTAGTAGTACTTGCAGCATTGCAACTATTAATTAGTGTTGCCAACGTAATTTGCTCGCCCCGCACCAACTGGCTGGTAATCTAACTAGTTGAAAATACAAAAAAGGTGATTCTATGCCCATTATCAAATATTGAATGAACTACTTTGAAATTGTGTAATTACCTCTTTATGTCAATATATTTAAATCACTTAGAAGGACTATACTGTATATGTTTCATCTTAAATGTATTGAAATTCTGGATTTGTTGATCGCTTTCGGAAAATATACTGTTGCTTGACATTTGTCCTTTATTTTAAACTTTCACGCGAAAAGAGGGCGCGAGGATTAAACCTTATATATTTCCTAAAATGTGGCATTAATGTTTGGGGTTACAGACAGCATGGGTTAACAGCAAAATATAAATAAAATAAGTACTGAGCTGAAAAGCAATAAATATAATATTATATGCTTAAATTACTTCCAAGTAAGGAGAAACATCACCTACCAGAAATGTTTAAGTCGCAATACCTTTATAGAAAGTTGCTCGTATTCTTTGTTGCTATTATTCTTTATTACAAGTTCTTCAGTCATTTGTTATTATCTTCACTAATTAATACAAACATTGGACCAACACCGGAAGAAAAATCCTTTTATCGTCATCATTATCTAATAAATTAACTAGAAAAGAGATAAACGAAAGTCTGCCATCTGATAGAATTTCGGCTACACATAAACAAAATATACCATAACATTACTCTTTCCAAATTACAACAAAGCTGATTGGCAAGAATATAGAAACAAAATTGAAAATGAACTCAATAAAATTAAGCTTCCAATTACTTCCGTAAAATATATCGATAACACGAATAATTTCATTACTAAAACACTGCAAGACGCGTTTGTTGGATTCAAAAGGTAACTAACAAGACTGTTTCATGAACAACCCTCAGCGGCCATCAAATAACAGGTCAGCAATCTACAGAAGGAAATCAAGTAAGGAAATATCACCCAATGTAGAGAATTGAAAACTAAAATTTCATATCTAAACTAACTGAAAACTTTTACAAAAATCCCAAAATATTATGAAGTTCCACTTCTGCCGCATGAGGGAAAAGTCTGAAGCACTCGCTTCTCAACAATTAGTCAATAATCCCGTTTCCTCAAACCTGTACCTAGTAAATGTATTTTACAATTATCTGAAGGAAACAATTGGTTGTGATCCTCCTACACTCCATGAAAATCTCTAGAAAGAAGTTGCAGAAACGGCTGCCACCATAATAATACTAACTGACCATTTACAGGATCTGACAGATCAGGACAAAAATAACAAACACACATTCAAAGAATATCAACACTTATTTAGAGCACATCACACAAAAAGAAATTACAACCATCTTGAAGAAAACAAATGCAGCTCCAGGCCCTGATAGAATTAATATATAGCTCTTCAAAGAAGCACTTCTGTACAATTCAAGATTACCACTCAAGTAATCATCATTGAAATTCGGATTCATACATCAAAACTGGAAGAGGGCTCACACTATCTCCATTACTAAGCAGAATAAAAGCTGTTACATCCTCAAATTACAAACCAACTACTTAAACAAAGACCATAACCAAACTATGCGAAACAATAGTGGCTAAGAGACAAAATATTAGAAAATACTAACTTACTCACCAGATATAACGTAGAGGTTCAGAAATAGTATCAACCATTCATCAGCTTATGAGGATTATTACGGACACTCAAGTAACACTCAATAAGGGTATGAAAGCATCTGGCATTTTCATGAACTTAACCTCAGCATTCGATACCGTTTGACACGACGGTCTAATCTATAAATTATATTCCGTCGGTACCTACTACAATGATCAGATGGGTAATACAATTTCTCACAAACCTAACAACAAGAATTTAAGTCGGAGAAGAGCTGTCATGAAAGTAGTTCCTCAAGGAGTAGGACTTAGTTAAATTCTGTATTCCATTTATGACGACACTCACCTCTTTTCACAATCTCACCCAAATTGGTCTTTTTGCAGATGGCACGGCTTACTGGGCTACATCAAACTATACGAAATCTGCCATCATTCAGTTACAAAAGCATCAAACAGTTTCATAACCTGAGTGTTGTAGCTGAATGGGAACAAGACTCAATTCATCATTTTTTTATATCTCTGGGCGTGGCATCAGAAAGGACAAAAAACTAGAACAAATTTAACACAAAAATAATACCTTCCAGCACTTTAAAATACCGGAACTCAAGTTAATTTTCCTTTCTGGTGTTTCAATCCAAATCAAAACAAGATTATATACCTCTATACTGAGACCAATAATTACTTATGGAGAAGAACTATTGAACACTCATACTAATTTGCATTTACTAAATAAATTCGAAAGATACCTTCGCAGAGTTTCTAGAAGAGTGTGGGAATCAGATAAGACTTCTTTATATAACAACATCAACATCACTCATATGGACACATCTAAAATAAAATCAGAAATAAATATATTAGAAACAGCCAGCACAAAAAAAATGTGCGTAACAAAACCTACCTAGTCAATTGAATCATAAGATGATTCGACATCAAATTACATACCAGGAAATATTACAACCACAGCGTATTGAATGCAGATGTTGCTGATGAAGAGAGGAATGAATTACTGACTAAAAAACATTTCGCTCCAACATTGGGAGAGATACAATTACCCCCACCCCCTTGCTCAAAAATATTTTTGTCCACTTTGCCAGATTTGGATACGTTTGGAGATCGAAACTGTTTCTGTTGTACAGGCACAATAGGACTAAATACACCACTTGGATATAAAATAATAAGATATTAATGTAGTTTGCCTTCCATGAAGACAACGGGCGGTATTGTGTATGAATGCGATATTCCAGACTCTGATTTGACTCCAACAATGGTGTCTCTTACACCCATGTTAGATTGTATGCCATCCCTGCGAATCTCATAACACAATTTAGATTGGTCGGTATTGAGTATTTCAGGTGATGAATATTTTGGGACAATCTTATCGCTGAATTTAATACCAAAACAATCTCAAAATTCTCAATCTCTTCTTCTGGCTGAACATGGTTGTACATCACAAAGCGCGTCACCTTGTGAGTAACAGGTTTGTTAACTTTCTTGAAATTCCAAACAGCTTGGTCCACCTTTGAAATCAGGTAACCCAAGCTTTCTAGCTTTTGTACATACCCATCGTCTGATATCAACATCTTGCCCAGCTATTATATTATTTCTTGTCTCTTGAAACTTTGATCGCACACATTCCGATATGACCTTCAGTTTCTCACATTTTCTTCCTTACCAATCATAATATATCGGATACCGCGATATATAGTCCCTATCACTTACTCTCTTAAAGGGGTTCATAACTGTCTTCAGTGGCCATCATCTGTTTCTGCCTTCAATTACATTTCTGATATTATCAAATAGAACACAAACGTAACCCATATTGTCACTCAAAGGCTCACAAGCCGGCTCTGTTTCAGTCCCTTCCTCGGAAGGCATTTATACTAATTCTTTATCATCCAGGACTCAGTGATGGTGGTGTTATCATATTTCTTGATTAAACTGAAAATACTGTATGCAATCTCCCTTTCTCCATCATGTTTTTGCCGTCTTGAAGATGGTACTTCAATCTGGCATAGATCCTCTACCTTATTTGCATCTATTTCCATCGTAGGTAATAGGCACATACACACACCAACACTTGCACATTAGTATTCACACACTAACTGTAAGTCACTAGCATACGATCATAAAAGTAAAGCCGTATTTTGAAGTCGATTACCCTTCTACCGCAGTAATACAGTCACAAGAAACTTCCGCACGATCAGACAGCCACTTATAGCCTGTCTATATGGGCAACTAGAACCTGCGTCAGCAAACGTAAATGATGGTCTGAATAGAACAGATCAGTTAAATCCCAGGCAACCACTTCGCGAATAGTTATTGAAAACCAGTTGAACTCATGTTTTTGATGTTGAGAAATGAACATAATTTCTAACTGAAAAAATAATAGGTATAAACAAACTCTTTATAACAGTTGTCATCATTCTAATTATTTCCTCATGTGTGATTTTTATTACTTCAGTGTTCTACTATAACAAGGAAGTATTGCATTAAGAGTCACACTTTTTAAATCGAGATAAGACCAGATTTGGGTTTTACCACCTCTACTAAAACGTAAAGAAATATAACTTCGGTGTGTTTATCCGTCTCCCTTTCCGCATGTATGATCAGAGAATCTTTCGCCAACGATACTTCACGTTGAGATGAAATTTGGTATACACATTTATGTTGGCGTCGAGAAGAGGTCTATTGATTGTAAAGGTGAACATAATTCAACCATTTTTATTACTTTCTGTGTGTCGTGTGAAGCGAAACAGGACATATCTGAACATTTAAAATACGAATTGTCCTCCACACAACTTGCCATGTTCGGCAGCGTTGCGCAAAAGCAACAAATCGGTAACGGTCACTGTTTGCTGAGAAGTTAGTACTTTGTGAATGCACAATCTTGTGGTGTCTCATTTATACAATCGACGGAAGTTTATTTTTAATGGTGTGGTGTGCATGCATCCGGCTACCTGTCAGAAGATCTTTCTATAGTATGTTGAATATATTAAGCACCGCCACGGGCAAAACGTTTGTAGCTTTTGATGGTATCCGATAGATCAGGATTTGGGAAAGCTGATACTTGAGAGAAATACGAGGGTTTGGGTGAGTACAGACATTTTAACCATTTCTATATCAAGCGCGAAAGATACTTTTATTTCCAAACGCTCTACAAAAGAACAAATAATATGTGGTCCCATTTAAACACACTTGGAACAATTTCCCCCATTAAAAGATAATTTTTATGGCATGATGACAAATACTCAACCAACCCGCCATAAGCCATTTAAAACTGATTATCATGTTCAATTACCCCATAACCCCTAAAATATGATGTAAAATAGCAACATATTTTTATTTCCTCAAAAGATGCTTGAAATATATTTTTATACTTTGCACGGAGTCCATAGCTCAATTTATTCAATTGCTACATTCAAAAGTTTGAAAATGTAGGTGGTTTCTTTCAAGATGGTGGAATTTTAGCAAATGAGAATCTTTTGGACTTTCCGTATATTGTTCATTGAAACATTCTGAGTGCTTGTAGGGTCAATCCATGTGAAACCGACCAGCACGAGTAGCTCGACCATTTTGGATTATTTTCATAGTTGCACCATAGGCAGCCCTTTTAGTAAGCAGCACAAAAAAAAATATTTTATTTTTATCAGCAACTATTTTGAATCTAGGCTCACTTTTCTTTACTGTGGCAGGCAAAAATAGGGGTTTGCAAGGGTTTATAATAAAAGCCACTGCTCTCTTCTCATTAAGCATAAAAAGTTCTCATCTTTCCTAGTTGAAAGAAGAAATTGTGGGTGTTTAGAATATGTATAAACATTTTGAAAAATATTCTTTAAATCTGTACTTAAGGGGCTCATAATTCGACCTTAATTATGATCAAAATCATAGTTTTTATGGCATATTTAAGGTTAATTGGGGTTGAAACAACAAGTTGTAATTTTCTGTGTAAGAACTATGCGTCGTACTGTTTCCAAATATGTATGAAGAAAGTTTGGATTTGGCCCGCTTTATAGCATTTTTTCGCCTCAAGTTTGAAAAAAATCGAAATTTCGGGAATTTCAAGGTCACATTTCCGAAAATGGGGACATGATAGGAAATCATTGTTGATGCCAACCAATCCATCTACTTATACTGTACAGAACCTGTAAGTTTTGTTTTATGGTTCGAAATCGTATAGAAGTTATAGGCTCTCAAATCATGAGCAAATGTAGTAACGGATAGGCATAACGGGTATACGCCATAAATAGCCTAAATTTAAGTTTTTTAAGCTTATCTATTTTATCTCCTTTTAGCAGTCACTTATCAATGCTAAATTTGAGCCGATAAACACCAAAAGGGGGAAATAATTTAATGTACATATTTGGGTCCTATGTGCTTTCAGTTACACATGCCCCCCAGATTTTTTTTTTTTTTTTTTTTACTTCTAAGGCTAATTATAATATTCAGAGTCATGACGTTTGGAGAGGAGGCCTCTCCCGTTTGATGTTTTTCGGTGCAAATTCAGCTGCCGCCATTGTTTGGATGAATGTTGGGTCTTCTATTTTTACAGTGTGTGGCTCGACTTGTTTCAGCCGTTCTGAAGGTTCATAATGTGCCCATAGTTTATTGACATTCAGCAGTTCTGTTCCGCTGTCTCCACGTTGTCACGCATCGCACAAAACGTAAGTTTAATTATTTGCTACTTGTATCTTACGTTAACTATCTGCGGAATTTGAGGTTGATAACTTAAATCCATCTTGGTGTTGAATTTTTAATGGCGAGCAGTGTAGTATTTTGATTCCAAAAATAGGTATAATTGAGCAATCGTAGGAGGTATTTGTGGCAATATTAGCGATTATCGTATGAATAATGCACGTATACACCAGTATAACGCACACAGGACAAACACGCGTAAGACAGCAACGCCCAAACTCACTTTATACACGTTTTATGTCAGAGGGCATGTAAAGAATATTGTTCGTATTCACTTACCGTGTAAATTTTAAGAAAATGAAAAATGCTGATTGTTTGTTTAAAGTGTAAATAGGACTCAAACCTAGAAAGAGATAAATTCCGTTTTAAGATACATTTCGGGAATTTTCTTGTCTTTTCCACTCTGACCCAAGAGGAAAGAGTGTTAGTGTATTTATTAAAAGTTATATACTTAGCATTTTTTTAAAAATATTTACTATGCTTTTTATTTATTGTCTTTATGGAATATTTATGTTTGATAGCAGGGAAAAATAAATTCACTATATATTTATATTTATACCAAATAATTTATTGTTTAGTGCAGTGGCTCTTAAGAGATGGCACTCTTTCTTTAAAAAAAGTTTTCAACAGGCAAAAGATGTTTAGTCTAGCAATTTTGAAAGTGAAGAAACAACCTTTTGCAAAGTGTTACGTTTCGCTCAAATGTTTTCGATAAAATATATAAACTATTACACTGACAAAATTTTCCGAGAATAATATATTAGCATAATGATATGGATGTGTCTCTATAGATGGATTTTATAATATTTTCCCATAGATAATATTAAAATATATATATTTTGGGAATATCTTTTTTATTAAAGAGTAGAAAATAAATTACGGGCTGAATAGTTTCTGAGTTGTGAATTTGTTTCATAGCTTAACAATTAAAAACATATTATGATACTCTATTATCAACAGTTTAAGAAAAAAAAATCATAATAAGTTCCAAATGTTGAGAAAGTCTAATGTTTTTGCAGAAAATAATTTCCTCCAATGTTAGAATCGATTTGAACATTGGTTATCTACTCTGAAGTTTGATGTTTTCCCTATCGGCCCATAGTGACAATGTAGCACTGAAATATTATTATCATCTTATGTTAGCTAGTAATAGGATAATATTGACATTGACACAACTGAAGCTCATAGATTTAACAAAATATATATTTGTTGCCTATTGTGCATAGTTTTGACCAATATTAGAAGCATTATGCAATTCCTGTGTGTTAATAATTAAATTCCTGCTTGTCCTTTACAACACTTACGGAATTTATTTAACAGAATGTGCATAATTTAAGAAGAGGCTTAGAAACACTAATGTTAAATGAATTATGATTATACAAATACTATAATGATTATTGAATTACGATTATTTGTATATACTTTTCTGTTTCATATTTGAAGGATTTACACTGATGGATGCCTTTGTTTGTATCATGAAGAATGGTAGTTCTTCGAGTGACGCTGACAAACGAGTCTGTTAGGGGCACTCACATTATATACAGCAAGTTTCGGATCTAGCGAACTATAAGCCCGATTTTCAAGTGTGAACTTAAACTTGCATTTTAAAGCTTTTTGCTATACTAAGAGACGGAAGAAAACTTAGAACGGTGCGGAAAAAAAATCAAATTTCTGATAATAGCACTGACCCCAGACCATATGGGTGGCCGAATCGATTTGCGGAATCGTAATCTACGATTCAATACCTTTCTAACGGTGTCTTACACGCCAAAATCGGTGATGGGTTTCAAAAGTTACGTACTTGTTAGCCGAATCTCAGAATTCTCACAGATAGAAAAGTGTGTTTGTCATTATGTCTGTATTTTTGTTTTAGCTCCAAATGTATGGTAACGGGGGAGTTTGGGGCTTAATTGCGGGGGCAACAAATTGGAAGTAAATCGAAGCTTATATTTTATATGACTTACCGTCTTCATACAAATCTACATTTTGTATGAAGACTATCCATTTTGTTAATATGCAGCGTTGCCAAATAAGTGATATCAATATAATAAAACCCTTTCGGGGTAAAGAGAAGAGAGACGCAAGAATTCTACTCACAAAAGAAGTGATATCTATTTTGCGAGTGATTTTCTTTGTGCCACTATGGCGGAAGTGTTTCCTATGTAATACAATTAAGAGATTTAGTATTCTTCCTTCCGCCATAGTGACACAAAGAAAATCACTCGCAAAAGTGTGATTGTAGGACCGAAAAGTTACTTAGTAGATATTTGTTCAATTTTGGATATTGAATCCATTTATGGTTGAACAACACGTAATTTACTTTTTTTCCCTTAGCAAATGATATGAGCATGTATATTTTCGTAGATATCATACGGCATCATAGATACGATCGCTAATTACGAATGTGTACTACTTAATCGTAGGGAGTTGAAGTCAATTTCTAAGTCAGATTGTGATGCCTTCTTCTTCACCTACTTTAAGTAATAGCTACGTCTTCTAATACAACTTCCAGCTTTAAATCTGTTTCCATTCCTGAAAATAAATGAAAGATCTTAGATCTTAAAATAAGAACGCACCTCGTATAAGAGACAGCAATTTTCCTTATTTTATTTTACTTTCACTACTAATTTTAAGTAGGAATTTCGTACTAATTTGTAAATGGTGAACAAGGCTACATGAGTAACGGACACGTATAAACGTATGAAAGCTGATTTTTTAACTGTACGTGTGAATTATAATCTAAATGTTTAGTCCACTTCGAAAAGCGCCCTTGTCCACTAAAAGTAAAATTGAGATATTAGCTTTATTGAGTTAATTTCATTATCTTCTAACACATTAGAAAGATTTTATGATTCCAGAACGCCTGTAAAATCATTGAATTATCATTAAAAATAAAACACATTAATAATATTTTAAAGTGGATTGTGAACAACGAAGAAACATTGCATATTATCAGTTCATGATTTTTGTCTTAGTAAAAAATTAGTGTTATAAAGTTTATAATAATCTAATTTGTAATGTTTACAATGAAATTATGTTAGTTTAGAGCAACATTCCTCAAATTTTACTGGTAAAAACAATGTCATGGTTGAGACTCACGTTTCAACCATCGAGCTGGTAACTTGCATACAATTCATCTTACTTTACGTAACTTGAACACTATACAGGCTAGCCAGTTTGTTCCGTTGACAGAAAAGGTTGGATATCATTTCCTACAGGATCTGATCTAATCACCTCTTAGTAAGACAGGCAGTAGGTTATTTATAGAGTCTAAAATATTTGCACTAAGTCATTTTTATGTGTGGTTGTTGAATTGTGCCATATCGAAACAACTTATGTGGAAATAATTGTTTATAAGACAAACAAAAAAAGTTTATTACATATCTAATGAAATGTTCGCAATAATACAGCTTTCAGAACTTCAGAATCACATTTATTACATGAACAATTAGGAACTGTCAGAATGTAGACAGTGTACAATCCCACAGTTATTTTGCATTCAATTCGTATCATCTTCAATTGCATCTATTCACATTGAACGGTACTGACAAAGATGGATTCATAGAGATTTTACGAAGTTTCCAGGAGAACCGTTTGAACATTAATTTCTTTATAGAGACTATTTTTAATATTTATTTTGTTTCCGCGTTTACTCTGTAGGACATCTCGTCTTACTATCTGAAAATGATAAATTCATCTTGAAGTACTACCGAATACCAACAGATGGTACCAATGTTGTAAAGTTTCCAGAAAATGGCAATGCGCCTTTCTTAACTTCTACCCTTCAATTTTACGCAATATTTTTCAATTCTTTTAATATGTTTTATGTAATATGACAAGTAATGTTGAAAACAACAAGATCATCTAGAATCGTGACTGATATCCAAATTGCCATGAACAAGGGATGGAAATCTGCCGCTGTGTTCATGGACTTAACGTCGGCATTTGATACAGTATGGCACGACGGCCTACTGTACAAACTATATTTGTTAAATCTTCCCACTTCCACCATTAGATGGATTTCTCAATTCCTCACAAATCGTACAACAAAAATAAGATCTGGCGAAGAATTTTCAGATAACATCTCAATTCGAAGAGGGGTACCACAGGGGGCAGCATTAAGTCCAATTTTGTATTCATTATATGTCAATGACACCCCGATTTCTCCGAACACTAACACTAGCTTAGGACTTTTTGCGGACGATACGGCATATTGGACTACTGCGAGAACTACGAACTCAGTTATAAAAAATCTACAAGGGCCGGCTAATACTTTTCTTAAATGGTGCAGGGACTGGAAGTTGGAGCTCAACGCCAAAAAGACACAGTTTATCATTTTTTATTCCTCTGGAAAGGGTACGAGACGAGACAAAAATAAATCAATTTGCATAAACAAATCTAAGATTAGGCCACATTCAACAGCTAAGTATTTGGGAGTGACGTTGGACCAGAGGCTAAATTTCAAATCGCACATTTCAGACAGACGAAAAAAGGGACTTCAGGCATTTTCGGCATTAAAATCTATACTTCTATCAAACACGTCTTTCGGCATAAAAACTAGAATTTATCTTTCCATATTGAGACCAATTATAGCCTATGGCCGCGAATTGTACAATTCAAATATTAATATGGAACAATTCAAAAAATTTGAAAGATATTGGCTGAGAGTGTCTAGGAGGCTCTGGAAGGCAGAGAAGGACGCATTATACAAGGATATCAATTTCCCTTCAATTTCAGAATACATGAATCATTGCAAAGAAAGATATGCTAATGCAATCAAAGAAAAGAAATTTGCCATCATCAACTTCCCGAGGCGGCTTGATATGAAAGTTATGCGGCATCAAATATCACTTCAAGAACTTACAACCTAACGCATTAAAAGACAGTGAACGATTTTAACATCAGAATATATATTCTAAGCACTATATAAAAGCCTGGAAACTGAATAATACCTCCATTACAACTGAAACAAATATTAATCGTATAAACCTATATCCTTTCTTTCTGACTAATAATAGATAGACTTATAAAACAAAACAAAACAAAACTAGACTACATCAATTTTTTAATCAAAATACTTTAAATTTATATAAGATAAATCCTGTGCAATAAACTTAAAAATTAAATTTTGTAATTGGCCTGAGTTGCGGTTCGAATTCTTAAACTTGAACATTGACTAATGTATGGATTACCTGTTCCATCCGATGATTTTCCTGGTTGGTTGGCTGGTGGGGGCCGGTTGGTTCTGGTGCGGGATCTGATTCCTTTATTTACTCTCATATTTCAATCTCAAACAAATTTATATATTTCTAAGGATGAAAGTGGCCTTCTATGGCCAGAAATCCTGACCCGGTGGCCCTGCGGGCCTAAAGGTTATTTACATTCTTGTGTGTCACGTCGCATTTGATGAGATTGAGTTATTAATAATTTCAAATGTATTTAATTAATAATGATATTTAATTGATGTGTCATTATTTTCAATGTTATTTATTGTTTTAAATGTCAAGTAGCAATTTCATGGTGCATACCTACATATGGAAGCTCAACAATAGATGTCAATACTGCTAGAACTGTAACTTTAGGCATGAATTGAGTGATTGGTAAATAGCTGCCTAGAATTTTATGTTTCATTATCGGCAACAGAGTATAGGTAATTAGATGCTATTGTTTTGCGTAGTAAGTTATAAATGTAAATCGTTCATTGTACATTCAAGTAGTTGTGTCACAATTGGATGCATTTCGTATGTACCTAAAAGGCTATGTGTATATTCATATATACGGAGTTCTTGTGAAATGAATTTAGCAGTGTCGGGATTATTATTTACTTTTTTATGTTGTGTGAAAGGCTCAATAACAATGCAGATGTGGCTATCCACTGATTTGATAATGTTCAGATGACAGTGGAACAGTTCTTCTGAGACCTGGTTTATGGCGTTTTGAATATGTTGAATATCCTGATCTACAGTGATTGAAGAACTGCCGATATCCATTTTAACAGATTATTAGTGAGGTTTTTTAGAGTGTTTTGAAATTTCAGTTCCAAATTTTGGATTTCATTATTATCTGAGTCTGAATGTGAAGTCTCTTGAATTACCTCTTGTGAATGTGAGGAGAAGTCACCAGTTCTGTAGACTTTGTTAGTGGTGAATGTTTCATTACGAAGTGGTCTTTGGGGGCAGTTCGCCGCTGCAGTTCTGTGTCTCTGTTTTCTACACGTGGCGCAGTAGTCCTTTTTCTGGAATGATTGTGCATTTATAACTTAGAGGGTCTGCTACGTTTCGGCGCCGCCGTTTGGGCGCCACCATTTTGGCGCAGGCTACATTTCAGCGCCAGTTCAGTTCGGCGCCAAGGTGAGGAAAACGGAAATTATTAACATACGTTATGGCACAGTGATGTACTTTTTACTTTTACTGTCCCCTGACGACAATTGATGATCAATGAAGTACTTAAAACATTATTTCTTGTACTCTGCTTCTAACTGCTTCTGACAAAGTTTTCAAGCATTATTTAAGTTTTCACGGTTTGAGCTAAAGATGTCTAAGGGCCATAAGAGGACAGGATGTTTATCTCGTGTACAAGGTTGCTAATCAGATGGAGGTTTCATTCGTAATATACATAGAGAAATTAGTTAAAATGGTAGTTTAACCTCGACCTGAGATTAGATTTCAACCTCGACTTCGCCGTCGGACTTGAACCTCGACCTCCAACCTTACAGTTTAACATGACGTTCTTATCTGTTTATATATATAAATATTATATATCATCCGTTTTCTATCCACTGTTGGATGAAGGCCTCCCCCTTTTCTTTCCACATATCTCGGTCTGCTGATATCCTCATCCATGTAGCTCCTGAAAAACGCTTGATTTCATCTACACATCTTACATTTGGACGTCGTCTCGGTCGTATCTTTTCTCAAGGAATACAAGGTAGTACATTTGTCGTCCACCTTCCATCTGTTCGTCTAGCTATGTGACCGACCCATCTCCACTTCATCTTCTTCGCAGTCTTGATTACATCCTCTACCTTTGTTTTTGGGCGAATCCATTCATTTCTCTTCCTGCCCCTCCTGGTTATTCCTAACATGCACCTCTCCATTGCTCTTTGTGTGACTCTCAATATTTGAGTCGTTTGCGCATTCAGTGTCCACGTTTCGCAGCCGTATATCATCACGGGGAAGTAACATGGATTATAAATTTTACGCTTCAGACACATTGGTAGTTTGCTTTTGAAAATAAAGTGTAGTCTTCCAAAAGAACTCCACGCCATTTTGCATCTTCTATTTATTTCATAAGTCAACTTTGCATTCTATGATTTAAGCTGGCCTAGGTAAACATATTCATCAACTATGCCTATTGTCTCTCCGTTAATCTTTACTTCCTTCTTTGCAGCATGTTGGTTGTACATTACTTTTGTTTTACTTAAGTTCATTTTAAGCCCTATTTTCGAACTCTCGTTACTCAGTTCTTCCATTCTGGTTTGTAGTTCTTCTGCACTTGAAGCAAACAGGACTATATCATCAGCGAACCGTAGGTGATGAAGATATTCGCCATTAATTTTAATTCCAATATCATCCCAGTTTAAATTCTGGAACACTCTCTCCAGGACCGCACAAAACAGTTTTGGATAAATTGAATCTCCTTGCCTTACCCCTTTTCCAACTTTAAATTTTTCACTTTCTTGATACAGTCTAATGACAGAAGTGTCAGTCGAGTAAATGTTTCGCTGTAACTTGATGTATACACTTTCGATGCCTTGATCTTCAAGTGATGTAAGTACTGCTCACAAGGAGACCGAATCGAAAGCTTTTTCAAAATCTATGAATCCCAAATATAGTGGAAGTTCATATTCATTAGTCCTTTCCATAACTTCATTCAATGTCCTTTCCATTACTTTCCACGACGAAATCCGGCTTGTTCTCTATCCTGGTTAAAATCTAAGTCTCGTTCAATACGATTCAAAATAACTTTGGTGAACATTTTGTATAGGATTGACAGTAAATTAATTGGCCTGTAGTTTTCGACGCGTTCTTTGTCCCCTTTCTTGTACAACAAAATTATAACAGCATTATTCCAAATTCTGGTTTTTCTCTCTTCCTCAGGCACATTGAGAATAATTTCGCAAGTTCCTCTTTCATTTTTTTCACCTCCAAATTTAAACATCTCTGCTGTGAGTCCATCTTCTCCGGGTGACTTTCCGCTCTTCATCCCTCGAAGTACTTTATCCACTTCTTCTTTCATTACATTTGCGACATCTACATCATTTTCTTCTGAGTCTTCATTTTCTAGCTCTTCTTCGGAGTAGTACATTTCTCTGTAGAAATTTTCAAATATTTTTTTGTAATTTCTTCCTTATTTCGTGCTACGATTCCGTCTGGTCTCTTAACTGCAATTATTTACTTTTCCCCTATCATGAGCTGCTGTTTTGCTTTCTTCAAACTCTTGTTTTCCTCGATTGTATTTCTAACAAGATTTTCGTTATATCTTCGTACATCCTCTCTTATTTTCTTTCTTACGGTTTTATTTAGTTCTATGTACTCAGTCCTCTTTATGCAATTATATATATATATTATATATATATATATATATATATATATAAATCACAGCCATATTCAATCCACTACTGGATGAGGCCTCTCTCCCAAGGGAGGAGTTGGTCTACTGCTCCCACGCTGACCAGACGGGTTGGGAGAGGAGAGCCGAAGCTCTCACTGTGATCGCCACTGTCTTTTATTCACAGCAGTTCCCCAATTGTCCTCACGATGCTGGGTGAACACCAAAATATTTGAGCCCCCACCGGGAATCGAACCCGGGACCGCTCGCACTGAAGTCGAGCGCGCTACCGACTAGGCTACGCAGGAGCTCATATATATATATATATAAATTGTTCCAAAGGTATGCAGAATGCATTGTAATTAAATATGAATCTTATTTTCTGTGAATATAAAATGATAAATTGCGCCATCACGAAAGTACGAGTAGCCTGTTTCTCTGCTCCACACTAGTTACATCCCTGCCTGTTTATGCTGTAAATAAATAAATAAATTCATTTTCCGCCCCCCCCCCCAAAAAAAAAAACACTTCATAATTAAAATCATTGAAAAGAATATTATTGTTTCATGTGCTTACTAAAGTATAAACGTCTCATTGCAGTTCTTCAATGAAATCAGCCCCTGGATCTGTTCTGTCGCATCTTATTTACCAAGTTTTTAATACCTCTGTAATACAATAGTTTCCCTGGTGTGATCTTTGCTAAAGCTCTGGCGCCGAAACGTTACTGCGCCGAAACGGAGGCGCCGAACTGATCGGGTTCCTAACTTAGATGTTCTTGACCACACTTGTAGCAATGTGGTACGTTGGAGCATTTTTTTTCTTTGTGATCTAACATACATGTGCCACATGGATAAGGTATAGCTGAATTTCTCGATTCTTCCACCCTATATCTGCTTCGTCCTATAGTCAAACCATGTGTAATCATTGAGCTAACTAATTTCGGGTCTTTGGTAAATAACCTGATCATCGGAAGTGGTCCGTTGTCATTTCTAATACGACTAACGCCTGTGATAGGAAGTTTCTCTTTTAATAATTTTTGTTTTAGCAGGTTCGTGGCAACAGTTGTACAGATATTTCTAACCACGCATGTAAAGGAGGTGATAGTTTTACTTTTCTGAGGTGAAGTAATTTCTCTGTCAAAGCAAGAAAAGTAGCTTCTCTCCCAAAATCTTTTTCCTTAAAAAATTTCAAAAAATTGATTTTGTCCTCTAAGCTGTCAAAATGTATTCTCTTTCCGTTATAACGCTCAGTAGGAAAAGCTGTATTGTTAACTTTCCTTACACTCCTTAAACTTAATTAAAAAAAAAATAACTCTCAATTCATTAATTTAACAAATACATCTCTGACAACTAGTATTCAGTTCGTGAATCAATTTATTAATTAATCTGTGCAATTCGTAATGTAAATTCTATTATTTGCAAGTAAGATCATTTTTGTTCACTTCCAGATCACACATTTAAGAACAACAGCTATTTCAAATATAGGTATTTTTAGAGCTTAAATCTAGTGGATTTTCTGAAGTTTGCGGTGGGGATGGCTATTGGGCCAGGTTCTGATCTGATTCAATGTTTCAAACAACTAATCAGTTATATTTCAGACAAATAACAACAAATCAAAGGACGAAAGTGGCCTAAGTCAGCCAGAAGTACAGTCTGGTGGCCCTGCGGGCCCATGGCAATTTACATGATCAGCATATAGACGGAGATTACCAAACTGGTGTTTCGGTTCAAACGCTTTGTTAGCAGAGGCAATTTATCCAGATTTTGTTGCCTTTAGCAATGACGACTCTGTGTAGCAGACGCACAGGAGGGATTAATAAGCATACAGCCCCAATAGGACGTACGGCATTTCTGAGTGTCGGAGGGTACGAGTTAGAGACAATTGTCATTGCACAGACTGATCATTACTGACAGACAAGACTATCCATTCTGTTTCATCGGTGATCATTCTAATCCTCATCACGTGTGTATCATATCATGAAAGAGAAGAAAGACTTGGAGCTTCTGGACGTTATCCAAATCTACCACCTGTCATACATGGACCGCCACCTTACAACGATCCACCGTCATATTCACCAACAGGCACCATTCCTAAGCAGCGAAGTTACTTACAAAGAGACCGTCAACATTGTCATGCCGAAACCTACCCTCAGATTTTTCTTGCGTGTCGATTACACCAACATAACACTCAACACAAAATTTAAAGTGCCAATTCAAAGCGCAAGTGGGCCAAAAAAATTGTCAGAAATCGAAACTTTTTGATGCCATAATATAAATCTAGTTGACTACTCTCGCCGAGTGCCAGGTGGAGTAGGGATGGGCATAAGTGTTATTTTCCGTAACAGTTATAATGGTAGCTGTTATGAACAAATAGGTGTTAGGGGTCATTTTAATTCATTCTTGCTTTACTTGCGATTTGGGTGAGTAGCCAACTGAAACACTTGTTACAGTTACCTTACAAGAAAACACGCAATAAAACACGTGTTTCAATTGGCTACTCACCCAAATCGCAAGCAAAGCAATCAACATACAAGATTGAATGAAAATCAACCCTTAAAACTAATACTTCAAATAGCTATTCTAAAATAACCGCCTATAACTTGGAGTTCCTTATTCACAGCTGTAATAATGCAATATATAAACACACTTTTAGATTAACTTACGTACGTATAGCCTGTTATGTCTGCAGTATTACATGTTACACAAGTTTCGAGCCTCTTTCTTCGAACGCTTGGTGTGCAATCCGCGAAACGTTTACTTAGTTCCACATATTATAGATAGTGCAATCCCACTACATTACCACTACTGAAGAACAAAACGTCTTTACTTTTGACCTCAAATAGTCTAATTCGTACCTACCTTCCAAATGTAATGGGAACTTATTGGTTGGAGCGCTGATAAGAACAGATACACAGACCCGTAACATTGTTTGTGATGTTTCAGAAGTACCTTATTAAAAACAGTAAAAACAAGTGATGGGGAGCCCAGCCAAGCGACTGTGCACATAATCTACAGCCTGGCTTTAGCAGCGAGCATTCTCTATATATGATCAATGTTGCGTTCGAAAAATTAAGCCTAGATCTTTTCAACGATATATGAGCTACCCTAGTAGTTCCAAAGTTGAAAATACCCCCCACCAAAACTCGGGATAAAACCCTGTAATCAGGATGAATGATACGGGTTTGAACTCGTCTTGCCGAGACCTATCAAACGACGTCTCCACCACCTCCCTAGCCCTAGTAGTTACAAAGATATAAATTGCCCCTCTATCTCTGGAACCCCTACCCCTTGAACAGCCCTGCAATCCCGATGAATGATACGGGTTTCAACTCGTGCTACCGAGACCTTTGCAACGACACCTTAAACACCTTCCTAGCCCTAGTATTTCCATAGTTTAAAATCATCGCCTCAGCCCGAAACACGGGATTTGTCCCTGCTATCAGTGTCAACGATACAGGTTTGAATTCGTCTTTCCTAGATACTTCCAACGACGCCTCAATCACCTTTCTAGTTCTAGTAGTTCCAAGGATATAAATTCCAACCCCTATCTCTGAGACCGTCCCTATATCTTGAACCGTCCCTGGAATATAGAATGATTTGCACCAGTTCATATCCATATTGCTGCAACAGTAAATTTGACTACATTTTCTTTTCTCCCCTCCACTAAATGAAAGAAAATACTTTTCCTAATGTGTTTATTTTAGATCCATTCTCCTTGAATTTGGAGTTTAGACATGACAAGCGGTTAAGTCAGTCAGAAAATTGGTGGTGTAATTTTAGAAAAGGAAAGTAACAAAAAAGTACATTTCAAGAATTTAGCGCAAAAGTAGAGAAATACAAAATAAAGACCAATGCAGAGTACATTCCTAGTCCCAGACATTTTTCTCTCGACTCGTTTCTACATTCTCCACTTAGAGAGAGCGGTCGTTTCCCTCCACCAAGTACTCTGTCCCAGTGTAGCAAACCTGATTCATATTATGGCAGCAAAAGTTTTCGGTTTTTGACAATTTTCGGCCCACTTGCACTTTGAATTGGCAACTAAAATTTTCTGTGGAGTGTTATTTTGGTGTATTCGACACGTACGACAAATTTGAGGGTATGTTTCGGCATGGCAATGTTGACGGTCTCTTTGTTACAAACAGCTACCGGCTCATCATCTGTAAGCTCACGCTGTCCATCAGCTAGCAGATATAGACAATAATCGCAACAGTTACCGAATAGCAAAAGGACGCCCATTATTAGTGACTCAGAATCGGACGGTTCAATGGACATAGGCAACAATGAAGAATTTTCATCAAAAGCTACCAAGATACCAAAATTCCTTCTTGTTATCGAACTTCGATTCTAAATATAACAACCCGAAACAACTTCTTAACCAATGCCTCAAATACACCTCTCGAGACAAAATCACCAGAATCATACCTACTCGAAACGGAACTATTATTCAAATTTAGGATGCTAACTTCGCCACTACTATCAGGAACAAATACAGTTTCGAGATTTTTTTAAAAGTAGCTACCATGACACGACTCGATAGTAAACCATTGAGACAACCAGCACCACGGAAATTACCAACAGTGTCAGTTGTTATCAGAGGGGTAGACCTGGATATCACTGGTCAAGAAGCTGAAGAAAAAGTGCAGATCGAAGACCACACAATCGTCAAATGAATTCGTATTAAAACATCTTTGGGCACACCTAGCTATATGGTTCGAGCTCTCACGCATCATCAGGAGACTATCAATGATCTTCTATCCAATGGCGCATATATTTACAGGAGACCGTACACAGTCGAACCGTCGAGACCACCACCACCACTGTCACTACGCTGTGAATGATGCCAACTCTACAATGCTCATCACACCAAAAACTGCCCAAATGAGAGCACATGTGGATATTGTACTGGACCACATCAGACTAGAGACAGTTCAAATTTACGAATACCACCAAAATGAAATACCTGTGGAGAACAACACCCAACGTTCAGTTACAAATGTAAAGGCAGACCGACAGGAGAATCCATTAAACCTGAGTTCATAGTACCAATCCGACCACCAGAGCAACAACCCAATTCACCTCCAATTTCACCAACCCAACCCATTACCCTCGAACAACTTCTTACCTTTTTTACGATCACTCTTCAGAACCTATATCCTTTACAACGACCACATGTCCTCTCTCAAATCAAATATGCAGCTCGAACAACCTTCCATCTCAATTTCCATGCTATATATTCTGGCCCTTACGCACAATTCCACATTAGCCCACTAGAAGCAGCAGTCTAATACCCATCATCCCAACCTATCACATTCGTTCACTCTCACTATGTTCATCTTACTAACAGGGCTTCATAAGTTTTCCATTACGCCCAGAGTCGCCCCTGGGCAGAAGATAATAATTTGTCTTACATGTCCCTAGTGTTGTGATATGCACTGTACTTCACCATCATTGCTCATCGCACTATCACTTGATTGAACCTACTTACATGATTATGGGCTAAGTTCATAATGGCCTAGTTTATGGATTGAAATAAATGAATGATTATAAAATATAGTAACTACTCTTAGACCATCTACTTTTCCTATTATCCATACTCCCTTAAAATCCCTTACCGAAATAGAGGGTATAGCCCTCTTGATGGTGCTAGCAGCTGCTTGCAGCTACTAACAAGAAAAAAACGTTCATATAAAGATTATTCTCTTTGAATAAATATTGTTTTGATCTGCCTCTTCGATTTTCTTTTATTAAGATTTTGAGAATTAATTAATTCGAAGTATTCAATATTAATTTACTCTATAATCAAGCGTTATACCCGTATAGCACACACTACGGCACTAAGGTAGACTATTATGAGATTCGTTATCACAGTCCAAATCAAGGTGGAATCCATTGACGCCCTGAGATATTATATGAAAGTGAAAGTGTTCATCTTTTTAAGTAAATTGTGCCACGCAGCAGCAACATAAGATCCAGTAGGGCCATCCCAGAAAAGAGAACACCTATAACAACAATATTCTACTGTTGAATCGTCAGTTTGAAGAAGGCAATAAAGGCAAAAAATTTGAAAACGACTTTATGTCGTATTTGATATCTGAAAGGGATGGCACATCTATACAATACACAAAGAATGCAAAAAACTATTAGTAAAGCCTGGAAAAACAGGTGCGAAATAGGGATGGGCAAATATAGCGTACTAGCTATATTTTTTACTAATATTTCGGATAAATTGCTATCACTGCTACAATCAATTTAAAATAGCAGTTACTGGCTTAACTGCTATTTTCTCCGAAGCTTGCTAAGGGTAAAGCGCATTGTTTCCCTTCTTCTAAACAAATAGAACTACTGGCTGAATGCATCAAAAGGGCGGAGGATTGTCTGCGGAGAGAACAATCATGACGTGTGAACACTTCGTAATTAGCGGCGTCTATTAAGCGTTGGCGAAATTGCTATAAAGAGCTCTCGGAAAACTGGTTGTGTGGAGTGATGCATAAGTCGTTGATGAGTGATGCTAGTTCATCTAATTTTTTTTTTATTTTGAAAGAAGTTTATATTTTAATACGTTATTTCGAGTCGTTATTAGTTAATTTGTTTATACCTTTTATTTTAATGTAATATTTATTTTAATCTTGTCTTTTCCGTTTATTCTGATTTCCGTAGTCTAATTCAGATTTAATAAACAAATAGTAAAAAATGGGTAAAGCATTGGACTTGTTATTCAGTAGACCCGGGTTCGGTATTCATTCACTTAAAGTATTCTTTAAAGAGAAACACCTTTCTACTTTCTGTTCTCGAAAAAAGCTATGCTTTTGTGATTGAACTTTTCTTTTCCTTTTAAGTGATAAACATAATGCACACTTTAAACATTTCATAAAATTCACAGACATAGGTTAGGAAAAGTCAGGTTAAGCATTTTGTCTTCTTAATGCGCAATGGAAACGTGTATTGCGTCAAATTGTCGCAACATATTACACTTTCACGACATTATTGATACGGAATTATTCACTCTAAGATTATTTTCGTTGGCGAAAATATTGTGACGTCATTATTGTCCCTCTCCACAGACACTCGTAAGGACATACGGACAAGTGCCCCGAGGTCAGAGTCCAGAGATTCTGCCAGAACCCACCAAATGATAGTTCTCAAGCATTATTTTTTTACAGTAAAAATAAATGTAAACACTAAAATTCTAGCTTCCCAATTTTCTGGTTATCACTCTCCAAACAGAAAATTCTGCCAGAATCACTATACATATATGCCTATATTGCATGGATGAAAACAGACAAGGATAAAATTCAGGTAAACTGATAGGACTAGAGACTAGGGCCGGCACAGTCATTTGTCTTGTACATCTGCCGCACGTTAAATCCAAAAAGCTCACCAAAAGTACTCCCAATCGGTTGCACATAGTTACAAATATCCACTTGCTTTCCCCTAGATTCGGGTCTCCGATTTACCCACTTCCTTCTTACGTTTAATGAGGCACGTATCTATAAATTCGTTTTGAAAGAGAAGCACAGACTTTCAATGGGGATCCACGGTGTGTCTGGGGCACAGTGTATATGAACTACACCGACAAACCTCTGGAGGTTATTCCTCACATCAACAGAAGAAGAAAGTTATCGGGCAAATTTTCGAAATGTGCATAGTTTTAAAGCTACAGGTGGCCGAAAGCGTGGGTAAATTAACTTGAGGGTTTATATTTTTATCACCACGAACAGTAAACTGATGCGGCATAGCATTGTCAAAAACCCTAAACCTAGTCGATTTAAAAATGCATATTTCAAAATCTCGAAATGGGCACGCAAGGGATTCTCCAAAGGAAGCAGGGGATTTCAGAATATTTCTAAAGATGAGGTATGTAAAAATGAGCATGAATTAAACGACTTCTCGTGTGAGCAAAGATAACATAGTCATTCATAGCTTATAATTGGGCAATGAAATTCAATCTCTTTGATAACAAATACATAAACCTTTCGGTGAAATTATAAAATTCTTACTCCTACTTGTTATGCAACGAATATTTTTTTTAAATAAAAATAGTTCAGTATATGGAATCTACTTGAGATATCGACTTGGCGCAAACGAATTATTATTTCTTGGTGGAAAACCGTCCCATTCATGCTCATTTCGACCCACTTTTACTTCAGAGATTTTCTGGGAATTCCCTAATTCCTTTGGGGAATCCCTTGCGCGCACATTGTGGAAGTTTGAAATACGCATGTTTAAATAGATTTAAAGTCCTTAGCGTACCATGCCGCCTAACTTTAACTGTTCGTGAGACAGAAATATGAAGCTGTAAAGTCCATTTTCTCACGCATTAGGCAGCCTGTAGTTCCGAAACCATGCACATTTCGAAAAATTATCAGAGGAATCTCTTCTTGTGTTGATGTGAAGTTTGTCGTTATAGGTCATAAACACCCTGTATATAATCACGCCTAAAATACTATACTAATTCAGCATGAAACTGCATTACCCTTTCCCTCTCCCCACCTTATATTGTCCTGATGTAATTGTGTTTTGAGATATTGATTCCTCTCCAGCTGTTAGTTCAAGCTCGGATAGGGTAGCTTTATAACAGTTATAGTATGAACTAAACTACATTAGTATCTCTACTGCATACGTAAGAGGATACAGGTAAATAGGTTAGGGCTGATATTCATGGAAGCTTGCGTTGCTTGCTTTGCGTGCGATTTGGGTGAATAGGCAATTGAAACACGTGTTAGATTTACCATACAATAAAACACGCAACAAACCACGTGTTTCAATTGGCTACTCATTAAAATCGCAAGCAACGCAAGATTTCATGAAAACCAGCCCTTAGTCTAAAATGTTCTAAACTGCAAGGAATAAATAACTTGCATTTAGATACTATGTTTAATAAACTGATATTTTAAACTGCTATTGTTAATAGATATTTATATATAGCAACTAATCACTGTTACGGAATTTGCACGTTTGTAGCGCGAAATTTCTGTCAGTTGGGAGCAGGAAAAAATTAAATTTGATATTTACTTGTAACTTTAGAATTCATTGTGCATAAATTTCTCGTAAATATTCATTTGAATGTTTCTATTGCGTTTTACTTTATTTTTATGGTCGATTCTTTCATACTTACAAATGTGCACGCATTTTCCATAAGTTTGAAAAAGCAAATAAATCCACCAACTTTTTTAATTCTAGAGAAAAACATATAATATCCGTAAGCTGTCTGAACAGTACACAAGGATGAGAAAACCGTTTTGAATATTCAGTAAAGTATAGCTTCCTTTCAATAAATAAAAATATTATACAATTTTTGTTAATTTCCCACAAAACCGATTTATTTTCTTTCTTTATTTCTTCAATCTGTGGATTTTGTTAAGATCTACACAAAATAGATACAAATTAGTTGTTTGTTTACGTACGTGTGTATTTAAATGATAAAAAAGTACGTTTACATTATTGAAGGCAAATAATAATATCCCGTCTTACTATCTTCTAAAAAAAATCCTAAATCGGATATATCTGAAAAAATATATTTTACTTCATCTAACATATATCTGAAAAAGATATAAATTAACAATGACATAGACTACACATTGTGAACATTTCAAATATTGTAGCTTTCAAGTATTTTGATAAACCAATTCCTTGGGAACACCAACAAATGTTAATTATCTTTCAAGATAGCATATCAACAAACACCATTCTAATTTGCAGAGTTGCAGATCCCGATATTCAGGTTTAGATTGCATTCTATTTCCAGAATCATAAGAAAGTTAACAAGTCTCCAGCTTTCCAACTAAACAACCCAAAATGACTCCATCGTTTGATAATATTATCTTTATTAACAATATTATTAATTATTATTTTAATAATACAAATAAATAGTTTAAACGATAAATAATTCATATTAATTCGCCTTTCTCCTGGGTTTGAGTTCCTCCACGGGTGGCAGATAAGGAAATGCCGACCAGATGTGCTAGATACCGGAAATAATTAGAGGCGGTCCGATACCAGTACTGCTGCCTTGTAGTTCTACAAAGACTAAGAGAAGATCGCAGCAAACAAAAAACTATCATTGTGAAGAGAATCAGCTTCACTATTAACACGCTAAAACTAGAGATGAATTACATCGACAAGGCTCAGAGGTGGACAGAGGATGACATCTTGGACGTTTCCTTTACTGGATCGTCCTAACGCTGACAACTCTACACTGCTAAATCATATCAAGTAACAGTACAAATGGTTCTATGGATTCTCCTGAGGTAAACTAGTCTCCCATTTGACTGTCCAGGTGGAGACTGCCACAGTAGGCTCCAAAAACAGGATTAAGAAAAACCTTAGAATAGAAATCTGGAACGTACAAACATTATACAAAACGGACGCTCATCAAGTAGCGGTACAGGAAACTAAAAAGCACACGCTGGATATGTGATACCGACAGGATTGTCAAGTTAGCATCCGGATGGGGAAGTACACTTTCTACTACGGGGGAATTCAGTCACACAAATTCGGAACAAGATTCCTCTTCCGGCGGTTAAGAATATAACGTTCCTAAACCAACGGCTATCGTCCATTACAATATGTACTCGATAATGCAATTCGTTTTGAATAAATGTCTATGCTCCGACCGATGAGGCTGATGATAACAAAAAAGATCCGATGTTACGATGAGCTCCGAAGGTTGTTTGACCCATTACCGAGTACAATACGAACATTGTATTGTGTCATTTTAACAATAATATAGACTTACTATAGGTAAATCAAGTCTTCACGAAAAGAACAAGAACAATGCAAAAAGACTAATAAGTGTTGTGCTTTTGAAAATTCTACTGATCAGGAGCACGTAGTTTGAACACAAAGATATACACAAATACACATGCTTATCTCCTGATGGCAAAGTTCAAAACCAAGTCGATCACATATTCGTAGATAGACAAAGACTCACCAACATAATGCCGTTAGAGCTTAGAGAGAAACGGAAGGTGACACCGTCCATCAGATAGTGGTAACAAAAGTTAGGGAAAAGTTGTGCATCGCGAACAGGGAAAGCAAGGGATAGAAACAACTTAAATTCGAAGTTAAGCGACTGGATAATCCCAGCGTAATAGCAGATTACGAACTCGAAATCCCAAATTGATTTGAAATCTTAACCGACTCGAGTAATAATAAAGATGATTTATTAATAATGAAATTGATATAAGTAAGATATAAATTAATAATAAAATCATCAGAAAGAGACAACATTCTAGCCGAATTAATTAAACTGAGAGGAACAGCACTGCTCAGGGAATTTCACATATTTTTAAGTGCTATATGGAGAAAGAACGAATTTTCAAAGGAACGGAAAATCTCACGAAAATTTCGTTTAATAAAAGGCGAAAAATCAGACTAATAATTACCTCGTGATTTCGTTATCCCTGACATGTTAAAAGTATTGAGTAATATATTGCCAAGTCGCCTAAGCGTATGCGTTGACGAAATAATTGGATATCACCAATGTTGATTTAGAAGAAATAGACCCACGCTGGACCAGTTCTTCGCAATATTTTTAAATACTTGGGAGCATATGTAACAAAATAGAACTACGTGACGGAAGATATAAAAGGTCGATTAACATCAGACGACGGATGCTTCTATTCAGTCCGGAAACTCCTAACCTTGCGATTAATATCTAGAAAGTTGAACGTGAAAATCTACAGAATGGTTATTCTATCGGTAATACTTTATGGCTGCGAAAGTTGGAGTACGACCATAGCACATACATACACATACATTACGTGTGTTTGAAGCTAATTTTAAGTGATAGATATGCAGCCCAAAACGCGAGGAAATGGTTTGAGGATGGAAAGGACTGCATAATAAAGAACTAAACAGACTGTACAATTCACCTGATTTTGTTTGACCAATGAAATCAAAATATCTAAGATAGACAGGCAATGTATCTTAGATGGGGGAAACGGAGCTTATATTCAAAGTGGTTTAAAAGCCGGAGGGGAAGAGACCGTTGGGAGAGCGGAACGTCGTTGGGAGGATAATATTGGATAATATCTTTGAGAAGTAGATATTTTGCTGAAAACTGCCTTGATCTATTGTGGATAAAATCCTATGACAAACGTTTGTTGCTGCGGGGATGAACTTGAACTTCCGTAAGTTAGAAGTTACTCAATTGTTAATATTTGTGAATATGATATACCTTAACGCAGCATAGGAAAGTTTGATAAAACGTAAAGGTAGGATAGAACAGAAAAGTGTTGCCCCACCTCAGACTGATCATGCCATCAACCATGTGGGAGTTGAATTACTTTCTAGATACACCACAAAGGCATTTAGGTCAGTTGAAGTGCTGATTTATGAATTGCTCGTCACCAAGTGGAGTTGGTTAAAAATAGTATTTTTCCACGCTTCTATTTATTTTAATATTCAGTTTGTGGATCTGTAGAACCTGGACTTCAAAATATAAGTATCTCACTTTATTTTACAGTTATTTTGGTGCAGCACAGTCGCAGTGTATTTGACCTTGTTCAACTTGCTGAGCAGAATCATTTTGAAATGTCAAAACGTAGGCAGTTGGACAAAATTGGGCTTGCTACTTATATTGAGATTCTTAGGAGGTATTTTTTTGAAACAATTAAAACTGTTTTCAAGAAGGATAGAACGAAGCAATGTTTTGAAAATGTTGAAAAATATTTTTTTTTTCTTGTAACGCATCAAAACATAAAATATATATTTTGTCTATGTGATTTTTAATTGTTTTCAGTATATGATTATATTAATATTTATTTAAATGACTACGCTATTTTACCATACCGGTTAGACAAAACCGGGAAAACTTAACTTGGTTTGGAAAATGCAATTTTCATGATAAACGAAAAGAGTACTGCAGTATTTAACTATATCCTTTTACCATTATGAAAGTTTCATTTGAGCCGAAAAGCATTCTGGGTAGTTGCTTATTACACACATTAGTTAAATTAAATTAGGCAAGTTAAATTATTCCTGTTCCTTTTGTGCAACTTCTCCCTATTGTAGTATTTCAATTTTTATGCTAATGAAGATTACTATACGTAAATTCTTCTTTTAAAACACCTTTTCTCTTCAACAACATTTTCATTTAGAAGCTATTTATAAAATATCTAGGTTATTTTCCCGACGATAGAAGTTTCAGAATTTATTTTAATCCCATATGTTTCTTTACAGAACTCTAGAAATCTGCAAAATCCTAAGCTATTTCAATGTATATGTATTGAACTTCCTAATCCAGTATAAGTGACCTATGTCTCGCCACGCTAATAAAGCAGAATATATCTGTGAAACGTTAATGGTCATATACATGGAACATCCGACTAATTAACTTAATGGCATATAATTCGTAGACACAAGCATATGCGAGATTTGCTGGTAATGGGTTTTGCAGGTCAGTCACGTGTAGGTCGTCTCTGCACACATATATTGCTTGGAACTTATTCAATCTGTTTAAATTGTCATTATAGACATACGTACTTGCCTTTGTACGTGTGAATCAATATTTTAATTTCTTCGTTACTTAGTTGGAAGAAATTTCAGTACAGATTCGGGGACTGATATTGAACACAGGCAGCGGCAATCTTAACTGATTTTTTAGAGCTTTCTTCGGACATATTACGTTTATGGCAAATGGTATCTTCAAACTAGGCACTTACCAAATTCCGTTCTTCATCTCTGTATCCTTAATATCACATGTAAATGAGAAATCGTCCTGCAAACTGACACCGAGCAATGAATAAATAAATCCATAAATAAGTGAAAAAAATAATATTTGGCAGTTGCTCTCATGTATAAATAGTTTCCGCTTTGAGTTTATTTAAGAACGAATCGAATTACCCCGTTCCAACAGGCCAATCAACACTTTAAAAATAAACTATAATTAAATGTCATAGTGACTGAGTCCGATTCATATATGATATATTAAAGATGAAAATGCAGAAAACGTGGATCGAATTTGAGCCAAGTTATGTATCCTTTCTTAATGCTAGTAACTCTCATTGATTAAAAACATAATTTCAGAGCACATGTTTCTGTTACACATACGTGCTATTGATGAACTCTTTAAGGTACTACTTTCATTCTCAGATAACAAAGAACGCAGCTTGGAGAAGACAAAAAATCTTCTTCAGATATATCATTTTGCAGGCGTTCGACAAAACTTGTCGATATAGAGCGTTGATCTAGAAGTTGGAAGGTTCTGGGAACGACCCAAGCGGCTGCCCATCATTACTGAGTTTTCCAGATTTTTTTTCAGTCACACCAGGTAACTGTTGGGATGGTATTCACGAACTAGTCATTAGCCGACTAACCATTCAACACATTCTCTCTCCCACCCTATCACGCCTGAACCTGAAATGGTTAAAGGTCATAAGCGAATTCAAACAAGAATACCATCGCTACTGACACGGTCAAAATCATTTGTGACGCGTAAGTGGAAAATATTACCTACAATGGACCTAGAGGTTAGCTTTAGTAGAGGTATCTAATTCTAGAGAAAGAATGGTTTGAACTAGCTGTTCCTATACCTGGTTGTTTAATGCGGGTGGTATACTGTACATGTACCACAGAATAACACCGAAGTCTTATTACAAGTTTGCGATGCAATAGGTTGAAACGTAAACGTAGAGAAAACAAAATACATAACAAACCTAAACAAAGAACATGAACCAGACATAATTAAAAATGATACCATAGAGTAACAGAAATGAAATTAATACTTCGGAGCTTCTAGAGGAAGTAAAAACAAATTCATAGAATATAAATAATGTCGCTTAGCATAGCGAAGCCCCCTCTACTCAAAGATATCTTCTAATATTACATTCTCAATGTCGTCCCAACGTTCTCTTTCCTTCCATCTTTCAATTCACTTTGAATGTAATTTTTGTTCCTCCCCGATCCGAGGTGCATGACCTTCACACATTAGTCGCCGCGATTTTATTATTCGTACAACATCGGGTGAGTCGTACAGTCCGCGAAGTTCTTCATTATACAGCCTACTCCATTCTCCAGTCATCTCGTCTTGTTTCGGACCGTATATCTTTCTCAGCGCCTTATTTTCAAACGGTGGTAATTTATGGTCATCTGTTGCACAATTCAGAATTGTATCTGATCTGTGACATAAAATTTTAAATTATAGTACTGCTAAGAATTACATCGATTTTATTGGACCAAGGATTGTTAAGGAAACATACATCAAAGCATATCCTCATAAACTACTTATAAGTAGATGAAAGCTTTAATTATTATCAGACTCTAGTTGAAAGTTTGTAATTTCCGAAGTTCACTTACAGACTCGTTCAATCTTCTAGTTGTTACTTCATACATTCTCTCAAATTCTGGAAGATTAATTAATGACAAGCGATTGAGAAAGTAATTTGTAGCAGCTGAATATTTCACAATTTTATTGCTTAAAGTAGTATCGGAAATCGGAAATCTGTTGACTAAAGATAACGTACGATTCCAATCAACTTACTCGGCCATCTGCCCTTGAAAATAACAACATTCGTTTATTTACGCTTCTGCGCATGCGTGCTTTCAATATCGAAAGTATGTAAGAGTTCCACTGATCGTGAAGTTTCCAAATGCCTAAAATACAATTAATTTAATTAAACACACATCAGCTGATACACAAGAACTTCGTCAGGATTTTTAGTTTCGACGGAGTGTAAGGTCAAAATTGGGAGGGTGAAAGTGGAGTTCTGCACGGTTTCTAAAGTATTGTTATCGAACTTAAATTTCGGGGCTGTTCTCTTGAATTAGTGACACCCCACACAAGGGTGTGGGGTTGACAGAATCATTGCTGATATTGGTAAAGCACTTTAATATCAAGTTTAGAGTAGTACCTCCTGTGTGGTAATATGGAAGATTCATTTTTCCTTCTTCAAAATAAAAAGGGGGGGGGGGGCAGTATAGTAACCTTGGACTTCGATCCGTCCCGAGTCGCCTCTAGCTGTTAAAATCTCCACCCATGCCCCTGCCGGGACTCGAACCCGGGACATTCGAGCCGATGGCTCACCGGCGCAGACCGCTCGGCCACCCGTTGCCTTCTTTAAGTGTTTAAAAGTAACTCATTATTGCTTCCGCTTGTAATGAATAAGATTTATAGTCAATTAGAATTTCTTGTATATTGCAAACATTTTTGGAATTTTTATAGTAGCAAAGACCATCAAAAAACTACAATAAAACTTCCATTAATAAGTCAGAAATTGAATGTTTATTTTGTGAATAGACAATTATATTTCTAGCGCATGGGTAATAGCTTTCCTCCATTTTCATATGATAATTTGTAATGATAAACCTTTTCGGTATGACAGCTAAAAGATCAGTATGTATTACTTATTTTGTCTACGTAAAAAAGCCTGATTGGTACCGATATCCAGAATATAGAATCTGAATTTATTTTTGGCCTTTATCCATTTCTGGCTTAGGCAGGCATGGAGTAGTGATTGCAAAAGCAATCGGACAGTGCCAAACTTACCGTATCATCCGGACATTTATATGGTGAAATTGAAGAAACGTGTAAAAACCTTATTGAGGATGGATGTAGATGTAGATAAATGGAATTTACTAGTAGGGTATATATTTGACGTCATAACGTACGGTTAATGTTAAATATTAAATTGAAAATATCAAAAGGAAATTCAATCATTAGTGTACATAATTAGTACTCGAAATGTTGAAAATAATTTAGAGTCTACTAAGGGACATTTTGGTAGGTAGTTCTTGATCTAATAGGATTAGGTTCACTATTAAAACTGCGTGTGCTAGAAATAGGTTATTACTCGATGAACACCAAACGTAGTCACTCAGTTTTTATATTTGTGAATCGCTTATTTCTGATGTCAATTGTTCAAGTCCGATTAGGCTGACCAAATTGAATTTTTAAAGATTCGGGACATCTCGTTTGACATTTATAGCTGTCTTATTTTATGTCCCCTTCATTACGTTATGGATCCTTATCCGAATTATAGGAATGTTTCAAATTTTAACGGCATATATCTCGCGAATCCAGAAAACAGCAGAAAGCTATTCGCATGCACTTTGAGTGTTCAAATGGGTGAATAGAAGGGGCAACATGTGAAAGCTTTATAATTATTTTTTCGTAATGGAGATTTGTTGAGTAAATATTAAATTGATACGGTTTATTGTCGCACGAAAGCGGAAATTTTACAGAAAACTGGCATGTTTGCAGTGTTAAAAAAGTTCATTGTGTGCAAAATGAACTATCAGTAGTGCCTTCTATCCTCACAATTCAGTGTTGGAAAAATCGTGGCAATTCGTGTCCCGAAAACCTCTCTCCGGGACGCCGGAGCGTTATCGTGAAAACCGGGACATTTGGTCACCCTACGTTAGATCGTTCCCTTACCATGGACATCAGAATATGTGGATACTATTTTTTGTAAACAAGTACCTAAAACTCTTGTTAGGCAGCATGGATGATAGTACTTATGTTTTCACTTTTCTATGTATTCGCTTCCAATATCCAGCAAAATGGAACTTCAGGTCTATCAGGGCTATCTTGCTAGGGCGATTGTGCCTATTTTATATTTTAATTTGTGGAAAGTGCTTTTTAAATCTTATTGGTTGTTTCTTTACAGATTTCAAGGATTTTGTTGCACTATTGCTCAGCTACGATGAACTCAGTTCATCAGAGTATTCATGGGTGCAAATCTTTTTAACTTTCGATTCTCCCTAAAATATCACTAAGAAGAATCAGTAAATAAAATGAATCCTCTCTATTTCCAAGTCACACATATATTATTGAATCGGTGCATAAATTCGTAGCATTCAGGTATGGGTTGGCAAGACTTCGTGGCCAAGAGGTCGTTATTTGTTATTCCATTGTTGTTCCTTAGTTTGTTGTGACTTATTCGTGAAAACACAGTTGGTTCTAAATCTCATGATATCTTGTCTATTTAGTAGACAAAAATTAGAGGGAGTATCAAGTGAACAATCTTGAACATTTCCACCACAATCTGCTCTTCGAGTTTAACTCAAGTGTAGCAGAAGCAGCGAAAACACTTTTTGCTTTTACCGGGCTAATGCCATTTCTGAAAGTACGACAAGGAAATGTTTCTGTCGGTTCCTGACCGTAAACAACGCTTTGACTTATCTAATAGTCCACGTTCAGAAAGACCACCAGATCTGGACAAATATCTCTTAAATCAATATCTTAATGAGAACACCCCTGCAAACAACGCAGAAATGGGCACAACTAATGGAGTATGACCACTCAACCATTGCACACAATTTGCATTCGATGGTTAATTCGTGCCCACATTCGGCCAAATAGGTCAAAGAAGTTTTTGAAGAATTCAGGTGGGAAACTCTTCCCACTCTCCCTATTTCCCTGACCTTGCCCCAAAAGACTTCCATCTTTTCCTCTCTCTCTCTTTGTAACCATATTAAGGAGTAATCTTTCATAATAAAAATGCTCCTGAAACTAGGTTGATTTTTCAACTCAAAAGCACACGTGAGGGCTCCAACTCCTCCCCTAACGTTGGCAGGTTCGAGTAATTCACAATTGAGGCTACAACATCACTAACTGAGTGGGTATTGTTAGACTACACTAGCAATGGTTCATCTTACCCTCTGTGCAATTGTGTTAATTAATTACTTGTACTCATGTTAACGTATGTAATAAGAAATCGTAGTGTTGCAAAACGTTACGAATTTATGCACCAATCTAATACATTACAGATGAGAAGACAAGATTTTCTGAGTTTAATTTGGGGGGGGGATCCCTCCGTGGTGGTTTCGGTTATGTTATCCATTTTTCTACTCTTTCATACTCTGATGTTTGGCTTCACTTCATCGTTACGCATTTTTTATTTCAATACACTGTTCGCTGTAAGTTTATAATTAAATTAATTCCAAGTTGATCTATTAATATGAATAAACTTATTCTTCTCATTGTTCCACTTTCACTTCATGATAAAACTTCCTAGTCAGAAGTTAGAATTAGCTTAGAGTCTATATTTTATGCAGGATCTGGACTAATTGATCTAGAAAACTCATTTCCATACACAAGTATGCATTGTTGTAAATTACGTGTGGTTCCTAGAATGGATATGCCAAGATAGGAACACTGGCTGTAAATTAATGTAGCCTACATACACAGATAGCAGGCAAGTTTATATCAAGTTTGGACTAGTCTTGATTTTCAGTTGCAATGCTAAACTTCACGCATCAAGTTTGGTGCAAGGTTGTGACAAATTGATGATGACAAACATGCCGGAAGTTTGCACATACATGTTTTTTTTTACCTTTACAAGTTTGTCATAAGTTATCTGTTTAGGTACGTGAAGAATAAATTATAGTTACGTGCTGAGTTCGATGATAAATTGCGCTTCTGCTAAGTTAAATTGTTTATCTTGTTTTCGGAAAATGCACCCAGTGTTCAAAATTGTGTAAAATGTTAAAAAATACAGAAGGAAGGAATGGGGAGGAAATATTTATAAGTAAAGGAACCAAAAGATGTTGGAACTAGTAAAATGTCTAGTAAACTGTATTTAGTCCAACAGAAAAACCGTGGAGTAATCGGTACAGTGACGAACAACAAACAAATATAACGATTCTGAGTTTAAATCCCCCTGCAGACAAAACTATTCTCTCGCCACAGGCTCAATGTTGGTCTACTAACATTTTTAAGAACAAGGTTTGTAGCGAGTTTGTCCTGAAAGTTTTATACCAAGTTTGGCGAGTAAAGTTGGTAGAAAATGTGGCAATTGTAGATATTGAATTTTGAACACCTTTAGGTCAATTTCAATTTAATATGCGATTTTACTTCCTTTGTAAGAGCTTTCATTTATTTTATTTTTAGCTGTTTGTCGCCCTCCAAACGTAGCGCCCCAAGGCTTACTCCCGTTTCCCCCACCTCGTAGATTTGGCACTGTGTTTAATAGAACATAGTTGGTTCGTTTGATGGAACAAGAGTTTTAGAACGTATTGTTATTCTGGTAATTGATGTAGCATACGAAGAAAAACTTTAATGCAATATTGGTTATCGTAAATAAACGTACACTAGAACTTATAGTACAGAAATGTATGGTTTTCAATTATGGCTTGGACATTTTAAGTTCTATAAGTTTTCCTATATGACTGAACTCTACTAAACTTCAGTCAACGAGTTGACTACTAGTAGATCCGTGTTCAAGTCTCAATTGTAGTGTGTCTTCACTTTGGCCAAACAAGTTAGTTTAAACAAACTTTGTTTGGTCCGTATTTGAATTTTTTGTTAGTCACAAACAAGAATTGTTCTCTGTGTTCAAAAATGATGTAAAAATGTGGTGACGTTCTTGTGATGTACATAAATAATGTACAAATTGAGAGCAGTACTTGTATATTCAAAAATCATTTTACTTTTATCTGATCTGCACATATTTAGGACATGAAAGGTTCCATAATATTATTCATCAAGGAGTTAGTTGCAACTGTATTTTGAGTATTCATTGCGTGGTAATCTACAACCTGAAGTCACATTCAGGTACGCGTAAGATTTCTATCAGGGATTATGTAAAAATAAACTTGTAATATTTATCTCGGGCTAAAAGAAAGAAGAAGGAAATCACTTGAGTTCTTCAGAATTACTTCAGCAAAACGCTCACTGTATGTCTATAAATTTTGTAAGATTCTAATCCTGGCATTCGATGGAGTAGACATAAAAAGACTTGGACCAATTACTTGTGAACGTGTCTCGACTTTTACGAGGGTAAATTAAACGAAAGAGGAAGAATAAACGAGAAAAAAAAAATAAGACAAAACAAAAAGACAGGAAGTGATGTATTGATGACTTATAAGATACTAATTGTTGCCAGTTAAAGCAAAAGCATATTCTGGTGTAAAGAATATTTCTGCTCATATCTTTATGACTTTGCAACAGTCTACATAGCAGTTCTATAGAAAAATACTACAATAAAGAGTGCTTTTATCTTAGTTTACGAAAACATCATTAACACTGTAACTTTTCTCGAAACTATCTAGTTTATTTTCGTGCTAGTATGTAGGTTGTTTGTGCGTGCATGTAATTGCTACATGATGAGATCTTCAAATTAGATCTTACCAGATATTTTCTGTTTTAATTTCTCCATTGCTGTTCTTTTAACTCTATAAAATTGAGTCTATTCTTAGCACTCCTGTTCTCTGCAAGTTTATAAATCTATCATGGGGACAATATCTTCTTATCAACAGCTGATATAATATCAAATTCTTACATTTTGTTTAAGGTCTCCAAGATGTTTCTTAATATTGACTTTCACATTCTAAATATGAATCAAGGTACGTGGTTTGAAGATACATGTTGGAACCAGAGAAAAATTACTTCATTTCACATTGGTGAATTTCTCTCCTGAATCTATGTTATATGCTACAAATAGTTTCAGATGATTTGTAATGGCTTATTCTCTGATTCGTAGGTCACTTATATCTCGTACCTTTTCTTTACCACTTTTCTATTTCACACACACTGAGAGAAGTGTACTTACTTTAATAAAATGAATTTCGTATATTTTACATTATATTTTTTTTTAAAAAAAACGTGGTCTTCATTACATCCTGTTATTTTCCACTATGCGTAGTGGGTTTTCAGTATTTATGTTTTACAGTTAAAGAATCAGGGAGTTTGACGACGTCACACAATGGAATTGTACTCGTAATACAGATATTCTTCCAAACTATTATTCATCTTTAGTTGGACTCTTTTGGACTTTAATATTCATCTTGACTTTAACTTTATTCATTGTCTTCATGACATTAGAAATGTACCTCTACTACGGCTTCAAGAGATACCGCCTTCACATATTTTAAAGTAGAGTTGAATTTTTTGCCTCTTGTCTGCCGCTGGATTCGAACCGGAAACCTTTTGATTTTTGTAGTCCGTCCCTTGAACCGCTGCGGTTCGGAACATCCGTTGAAAAGAAATAGATGGACTTCATTTACTCAAACATCGAATGTAGTCATACAGATAATATTTTTGTTAGAGAATGACCTTCAACACGAATCATGTAGAGGCAATACGTTTTTCACAACTACTTATTCGTGTAATTGTAAGACAAGATAAAGGGAATTAAGAAGTGGCGGCTCGTGCTTCCAAAAAACTGGCGGTTCACTAATTTTAAATGATCATAATGTACTTTAAAAAGAAAAATAAATAATTTGAATGCTTTGAATGCTTTAACAGATCTAACTAAAGACAGTTGCAATTGAAGACCTGAATTGCAAAACATCCCAAGTACATCCAAGCTCCCGTGTTTCTTTGAACGGAATGTTTTCTGGCCTGACGAATTACTAAGTTCTTTATTAATCCGGAAACACGTTGGCAACCATATATTTTAGTTTCACCTAAAAGCTGCTTAGATTCAGATATATGTACACATTACCTTCATGGCGCTTAGTTAGAATGACGTAGAAGCTTCTCCTGGTCTTCTAACAGAAGGGCTTGTTTCTACAGCAAGTCAACCGTATTTCCTTCATGGTAGAAAATTTGTAAATCTATTTCTGTTGTAAATTTGAATCTTAAAAATCCTAAAAGAATCCTTACCTCGACTCGTTGTTTTGTTTTATCTCCAGAACAGAAAGAGAACTTCCCAACTCTATGATGTTACAATTTTCTTCTGATGTTATGAATGAAAAATTGTTTTGTTTATGAAATTGCGCGGAGCGATTATCTGGGACTGTCACGATTTCCTACAAAACATGCATGCCTATTCTATATGCCCCGTATATTATCTTGCACTTCTTCATTCTACTTCACTCAACAACACGCAACTGCTATCCTGACTGAGAGGTTTTTCCTCAGCCACACCAGACAAATACCATGATGGTACCTTCAACATAGGCCCTGGCCGACACTTCCTGCACCCTTTCCTTTCCTGTATCTCGGCCTGAGCCTTACATGCCAGAAAGCCATAAATAAAATGCAAATTCCTTACTAAGATCAACACCGTTTGTTGAGTCGATTTAACACAAGAAAAAAAAAAACGATGTCGTCCTGGGACACAGAAAATATTGAATTAACACAGCAATTTTTGCAGTGTGGTCTCCGCTTATAAAAGATTCATAAACTAAAAGAATCGCTGGTATACCTTGCAAAAATTATTGTATTACGTAACTGGATTAAGTAACCGGGTACTTCACCGTAACATATTTACGCAGTAATTCAGCCAGACCCCCCTATGAGGGATGTTTACCCCCAAAGTCTTTACCCCCAACTTTAAAATTTTTGCTGAGAAAAATCGATAGAAACCGTACAAAATTTCATTCTCCCAAATTGACTTTACGCCCCGCAAACTGAAAATCCTGGCGAAGCCCTGTTTACGAAATCCTAAAAGAGCGTTTACAGATTAGCTATATAATGCCTTTTAAAAAAGGCAGATTTTCTCGTCAAGATACCCTCATTCTAAACAAAACCGTATTCCTGAAACTGTTTCTATTTGTGTTTCCAGCATGGTTCCGAATCCTGTCTCTATGACTATTTCTACAGGACGCAAATGCACAATACATGCGCGCTTAATATTTTGCACTGTCTCTTCAAAATGATAATTTCACTCTACTTTACCACGGCGAGACTCTACACTAGAGTGTGTAGTGACTTTACTCAACAACACACAAGATGCATGCCTATTCTATATACTAAAGAAAAGAAAAATATATTAAATATATTTCTTAAGTTAAAATAAATACGTATTTGTCTCTTTAGGTGCTTCCATTTGATTTCCATTGTGCTTCGCGTGACCTAGACTAACTCTGCTGCATGAGTGAACTATCTCCGAAGATATCCGAACGGAAAACCGAAGTAGTAGTGCTCGCCAGAGCTACCAAGCCGTGCAGCGAGATCTTACTTCCCCCTTGCTTCCTTCCATCACCGAAGAGACCATGCCACCTCTCCGCCTCCCCGAAGAAGTCTGTTCAACTGCTTGCATCAGGTTCATTTTTGAGTACAGTGAAAAGCCAGAGCAGAAATGGAAAACAACCATAGACTTATACGCTGTTGAAGACGTTCCATAGACTTAAAAAGAAAGTGACCCTTTTTCACGTTCCACTGGACAGAACTTCTATAAAAGGAACAATCTTTACATTAAAAAAATGTATATTTTAGCGAATTAATTTTATGATTACAGCTCTCAAATACCTAATGTTTCAGTGAACCACTGGATCCAAGGTATCGTCCGCCACTGAAATTAAGACATGCTCTATAGAAAGATGGGTTCTCTACTTTTCTACATTTCTACTGCATGTCTTTGGATTGTACCTGGTGTAGCAAGCGATAGCTGCCAGCCGTAGTTTTCTACTGCCAATCGCAGTATAATAGTACGTCTACGTGCCACGGTCCATCTTAAGATGGCACTGGGGGTTGGAACATTGTTTTGAGGAATAGAGTTCTATTATCATAACCTGTCAGCTTGAGCTGTGGTTACACAGACTCTTCTCTAGTTTGATTTGCCCAACTCACCACCAGTTTTTCAGTTTACAAATGACATTCTGCAAACAACATCTATAAGCTTTCAAATGTGCAGACATATGGAAACTCTTTCCATCTTTGAGCATTCCAATGGCTTAACACTTTCCAAAGCAATTTTGTCCAGTTTTGAACCTAGAAAATATCTTAAGTAGCTTATCAGTGCTGGATCATACCATATAGATCAGAATAGGAGTAAGCGGTGAGTGGGTGAAAGCTTGTGAACATATACTGAAGTATGAATTGCAAGTAGAGATTACAAAGGAAATAGAGGGAACAGTAGTAATCAGAATGATCCCGATCAGACAGCGATGCCAGAGCAAATCTTGATGAAAAACAACTAAAAAGTACGATAAAAGCTTGTCATTTTAAAATGAAATAAATCTTCTTCTGACTTGCACAATTATAGCCTGTAATTTTATTTAAAATTAGGAAATCTATTTCCTTAAGCATAAAACTCGTGTATTAAAAACAATAATCGCACTTGTATCCGCAAAAAAAATATGAAAATCTAAAAAGATGCTTATATTATTAGTACATATAACTTTTTCAAAGCTAAAAGAAATATCCAAAAATCTTAAATTGAGTCTTAATGGACTGGCATTTAGTTTCGGATGGTATATGTAAAAATATAAACACTTAAAAATATTTTTGCAAGTCGTGTCCGCTACTGTACACGAGACATATTCCAAAACCCATTAATGTGATAAAAAGCTTATTTACTGACACTAATTAACACAGCAAAGGTTATGCATTTATTTACACATTTTTCTCTTTTATTGTGTTGGTAAACGGAGGAACGTACTACTAATATTCCTTGTTAGATTGTACCTGGCACATCTGGATTGTAACTGGATTAAACATTTTATTAAATTTGCTCTTCACGTATTTGAGACAAGGATCAATGCTTGATTTAAACAACGCCTTTACAATTATTTCTTCAACGGGTGGGGGTTAACAGGTCATTACTATAACGTTTTGTGAGATTTTATTTCACATTCGTGACTCAAGCAGCGTAAATACCATTAAGAAAAATTCTCACAAACTATAACTGTATAAACCTGTTCTTTTAGACTTTACCAGCAAAAGTTGTGAGAACTTCTAGAAAGCCTCTATTCGTCGACAACTTCCTACTGAGGAATCACTAGGGTTAGCAAGATAGTTGAGGTTCGAGAGGTTTGCAAGAGACTAGCTCAAACCCGTATAGATCATACATATTTCAGGGGCGGAACCAGGGATAGAAAACAATTTATAACTTTGGAAATACTACGACTTGGAATGTGGTTGAGGTGTTATTAGAAATGTCTCAGTAAGACAACCTCAACCCCGTATTATTCATCCAGATCGCAAGAAAGGTTCCCGAGTTTCGGGGGGAGGGTTCAATTTTGGAACTACTAAGGCTAGATAGATGGTTCAGGTGTTGTTGGAAATGGCTCCGCAAGACGATGTACAACCAGTATTTTCATCCAGAATACAGGGACAGTGGCAGAGATGGGGGTCCATTTTCAACGCAAGTACTACAAGGCCTAGATAGCTGGTTGAGTTTTTTTGTAAATTCTCGCCGCAATGATGAAACCTGCTGGTAGCCCATGTGCACCAACCCCCGCCTGGGATATCCTCTTGAGCTTCTTTATGAAAAATAGATCAAACCAACCCTATATTATTTTATATAGATTTTCGTCCGTGTGATTGGTTGATGGCGCGGTAACAGATCTGACATGTAGGTCAGATGTGGACGCGGGCAGACTACTGATGAGAAGGCCTTCACTGATATGTATTTCTTTACTTCATCTGTTATTATGCTTCTTCTGTTAAATATTCTGAATTTAGACCATTTTATTGTCCCTTTTTCTACCTACTTTTAGCTCTATTTCCTTTCTAAACAACAGGTTTCCCATTAAGCTTATCTGTTTATTATTTATTCTGAATATTGAAAGAACAGAACCATACTCGTCATATTAAAAGCACAAGTAAACTGATTAAATGAAAATTACAATTCTATTCCTTTAAAAAATGTTACTATATTGACAAACAAGTGAGGCGGAGTCCAGCTGGGAGGCGTGCATAAGTGCTACCGCCATTAGTGAATCAGTAGTCCACTGTAAAAATATGTGGTGAGGCCTTTCCAATGGCAACTAAACCAACTTCCTAGCCCAAGTATTTCCTGAGTTAAACGTTGCCGACAGAGGAACAGATCGGTTATATATAAGGTTTCAGAGCACTTGTTGATGAACGCTAAAACGATTGTATGGGCTAATGAAACAAAAATGCTGGACTCTGTAAATAAAATAACTACTAAAAATATTTCGGGGTCACCAACAGACAAAAAGTTTGTCAAAATTTTGCGTTTGTAAAGCAGTTGCGAAAGGGATCTTGGAACGATACCATAGTTTTGAGGAATTTTTGGAGCACAAAGTTTGAGGCAAAAAGTTAGTTTAACATTGTGCTCAAGCACTAAGTTCAAATAATTGATTCATTTCTTTATAAATAAATCCTTATCAAAATATTATATTGGTTATACGTACGAAATACACTCATCTCAGTTTTCTCTCAAATTTATTACTATGCATAGATGTCACGCTAGTTCACAATTCTGTGGTTTCTATATTCCGAAAAAAACGTTTGTCAGTCGTTTGCGAAAGCTAAACAAAGTTTTGGAGACAATTACGGTACATGCAGTAATGTTTCAGAAATAGTTGATATATTGCCAGTTTGAGAGTACAGTACGAGTGCCCACGATATTGCCGATAAAAGATATCGTTAAATTATACTATTAAGAAAGATATTAACAGGTAATGTAAATAATTACATATCATAAGGAACATAATTTAGATCAAAAATATATACCACGTATATTATAAAGGGAAGAATCTACGATGTTTACAATAAACAAAATCCTTTTCAATTAAAGCAAAATATCATAGCAAGGTGCCGGCCACACAACAACAAAATTCTTGGTTTCATCTTACGCAGTTAAGCAGTCACTGGCTGTGTTTTCTTTAGGATAATTAATGGATCGATTTCGTCCCTCTTTGAAGAACTAATAACCATTCGACATTGCACAATTCAAAGAAACAAATATGTGATAATATTTAAAATTGCCTTAGTTCAATATAACATTTTATTGGCTCGATTTTTCGAAAACAAGTTACAAGATGGCCAACTTCTCTCTGCACCTGAGCAGCACGATAGCGTCACGGGGCGTGATCAGTACTAATGCATATAACTAGTATATAAATCATAAAGTGTCCGGTTAAAACTATTAACTAAAATGCTAATACATATAATTTATTTATAATCTTTATATTTCCGCTGCCCGAACAAAATCTTATGGGCGGCCCGCGGGCCACCTCACCTGTTGGCCATCCCTGAGGTACTCGAATTCAGCAGACGAATTTACAATATATATATATATAATAAATAATAAATCACAGCCATATTCAATCCACTAGTGGATGAGGCCTCTCCACGAAGGGAGGAGTCTACTACTCCCACGCTGACCAGATGGGTTGGGAGAGGAGAGCCGAAGCTCTCACTGTGATCGCCATTGTCTTTTATTCACAGCAGCTCCCCAATTGTCCTCACGATGCTGGGTCAACACCGAAATTTTTTAGCCCTCCACCGGGAATCGAACCCGGGACCGCTCGCAATGAAGTCGAGCGCGCTACAGATTGGGTAACGCAGGAGCTCATATATATATATTTCTCGCCATTAAAAATGCAGCAGCAACGAGAGAAACTACAAGCCTAACTTTGGCAGATACACGCCGTAAGATACATACCCCTTCTATATAAGTGGTAAATGCTTAAATTTACAGTTATGTTTGATGACTGAGAACGTGCCAGTAGCGGAACAGAGATGCCAAAGGTTAGTACCCTGTGGGCCCAGCATAAGCGTTCAAAATGGTTGCAACACGGCAAAGCGTAGAGAGGATGAGCCTTAGATGTTATCCTGGGGTATGGCAGGACATGCGGCTTTGACACGATACTATAGCTTATCGTGTTAAGCTGCGGGAAGTCGTTACCGTGAAAGACATTGTGAAATCATGAACCACATGTGTTTAATACGAGAGATCAGGTGGACATGCTGGACAAGGAAGCAGGGAAACATTGTGTTTAGCGAGGAAGACAAGGACATCATGTGCCACATGTGCGCGAACGTAATCCTGCTGGAGTATCACGCTTAACAGACCAAAACTGGGTCCAACAAATTGTCAATGGCTAGGAGATGAAAACGGGCACGGAATACAATGGCACTCCACACTATAACACCCGGTGCCGGCGGACGTAGTAATGCAAAACGCAGACGTCGCTTAGCCTATTACCACGGTACCACGTGATACGGGTGCGGCCAGCATGATGCTGCACAAAGAGGCGGGATTCGTCTGAAAAGAGGATGTCCTACCATTCGGCACTCCACGGGCGACGTTCGAGATACCATTGTAGTCACTCATACATATGCTGGTCAATCAGTGGAAACCGCAGCAATGGGCGCCGTGCAAATATGCTCCGCTCTGCAAGACGATGTAGAACTATTTGTGGGGGGACTTTACGCTCTAGTTTTTGGTGCCCTCGATGATGGAACGGCCTAAGCAAAGAGTTACCAAACATGTCCGACTAGCCTTTTGGAATGCAGATGGAGTTTTGGAGCAATGCCTCGAACTCAAACACTTCCTTAAAGAACAAAGAATAGACATCATGTTGCTTAATGAAAGTCATCTCAAACCGCAAAATAATTTTAGATTCGCAAACTATACTATCTATAGAACGGATAGAATAGGACCTAAAGGTGGAACAGCCATACTATTTAAAAATCACCTACCAGTGTAACAACTCAATCTTCCTCCACTACAATCTATAGAAGCCACCGGAATTAGCCTTTTAACTCCAAATCATCCCACATGACTTATAGCAGCGTATAAACCACCTAACATTCCCTTAATTCCAGCAGACATTAGAGCACTCAGCTCAATGGGTAATCATATTATCATTGCAGGAGATCTAAACTGTAAGCATCAATACTGGAATTCACGAAGACAAAATCAGTCTGGCTTAATCCTCTACAATGCATTACCCACTCTGGATGTCTACCCTGTCTCCACCATGGAACCAACATTTTTTCCTAGAGGTGGTGGAAGACCAGATATTCTGGATATAGCACTGGTTAAGGGAATTACCATCACTGAAGGACAGCAAGCAATACTAGCGCTTGAATCTGACCACATTCCGGTGTGTCTCAACATCCATTACCTACATACTCCAGACATCAGAGCTTTGCCACCCATATATAAAACCGATTGCAACAAGTTTCAACAATATCTAGCCAGAACAACAAATCCAAAACTACCACTTCACAGTCCTGAAGACATCGAAAATACTGTTGATCTCATCACATCCAATTTCAAATCAGCATTACGATTACATACTACGAAAGTCTCACCTGCAATTAGACCTGACACAAATGGCACTCCAGAAGATCTTCGCACCCAAGCACTTATTTCCATAAAACGATGGGTCAGGAAAAAATGGCAACAAACTAGACTTCCAATATTCAAAACTCTCTGGAACAAACTAAAACGAAGAGTCAAGACACGTCTTCAACGATTGATCTCAAATCACTGGTCTCTGAAAATTCAACAACTAAATCATCCAAATTACGAATTTTGGTCCATAACCAAAGCCTTAACCAGAAAAAAACCAGCGCCTTCAAATCGTCCTATACATGGTCCAAGAGGACTTGCCTACACTCCACATGATAAATCAGAAGTCTTTGCTATGCAATTACAAACGCAATTCAGCCTCAACCCGGAGCCTTACGATGAAGATACCATACGAGAAGTCAACAACCATCTATAAACTACCCATTATGATGCTCCATTTCTTCCAGAAACACTGTTCACACCCAAAGAACTGCAAAGTATTATCAAAAAAGTTAGACCTAGAAGCGCTGCTGGACCTGATGAAATACCCGCCACTGCACTCAAACATACTCCCCGAAATATGTTGGTTCTATTAATTAGACTGTTTAATGCCATCCTCATCTACAGTCACTATCCTATCCAATGGAAAATCGCCAAAGTAATAATGATTCCTAAACATGGCAAGGATCACCTTTTTCCACAAAATCATCGTCCAATAAGCCTGCTTTCAGTCATAAGTAAACTTTTTGAACGTCTTCTCAAAAATATATTATTTCAGCACATTCTAGATCAAAATTTGTTACCATACCATCAATTCGGTTCTCGGCCAAACTTTAATACAGAAGCACAACTTGTTCGCACAGTTGAAGAAATAACGCTGCAATATAATAGGAAAGGACACATTTCGGCATCTTTCTGGATACTGCCAAAGCTTTTGATAAGGCGTGGCATAAAGGCCTACTCTACAAACTTGACATACTTGGATACCAACACCAATATCTCAGAATCATCAGATCTTATCTACAAAATCGCTATTTCTACATTTCTCATCTACACACTACTTCAAATACATATCCGATTACCTCTGGTGTTCCTCAAGGCTCTGTTCTCGCTCCAGTTCTGTTCAATATGCACACGGCCGACATACCAACGCACCCACACACGCTACTGGCTACATTTGCTGATGACACAGCCATATTTGCCTCCTCACATCAAATTAGATTTGCGCTCAGGTATGCTCAACAACATCTTGATCAAATTGAAGACTGGACTACAAAATGGCGATTAAAACTAAATGCAGATAAAACTACTGTAGTACACTTCACAAAAAGACGAACAGCACCTCCGCAAACATTATCACTCTTTGGAACTCCGCTCCCACACAGTGGAAGTGCCACCTACCTTGGTGTTGAATTAGACAGACGACTTACCTTCAAAAAGCACATAACGAACATTGCAGCTAAATCTACACAACGTACGGGTTATTTATATCCAATATTAAACAACAACAACGGACTATCCCTGAAAGCGCCTTTACACGTTTACTTGATGATGATCCGCTCTAAACTCATATACGCAGCACCAGCCTGGAATCATGCCTCTAAATCTCATCACCTACTACTACAACGCGTTCAAAAGAAGGCAGCCAGATTCATTACCGGATATTCCCGTGATACTAGCACAGCACAGCTTCATGAAGACCTGGAAATACCCATGCTAAAAGATGTATTAGACTCTCACTGCAGATTATTTTGGCATCGCATGTCTCAATCTACATACCAAGTTCTCCAAAACCTTGGAACCACTATACCTCCCAGATTCACCCACCGAATGCCTCATCCCATCTAAACCTTTCACACCACATATTCTTTCTTATTTTATGATTGGAATCTTTACCATCTAGCCTGACTGTACAACCTAACAACATCTTGCCTCGCTAAGACAACCAACACCTTGTAAAACGTCAAAATCAAACTCAATTCAGACACATTGGGATAGCGACAGTTGCTTTCGCAAAATTTCATATATCCCTCTTTTACAAACAACGTCAATAACCTCATATAGAAGGCATGGGCTCTCTGAGCCCGAAACTTCCAAATGAAACCCGTCATGATAATCCTCCTCCTCCTGTGCAACATCCGTCAGAGTGTATGTGGGTATTTCGAGATGTGGCTGTTCGATCCGCCAGAGCCATCAGCCGATTTTTCTTGCGGCGAATAGTACGTCGCGGTCAATAGGAACTGACATGTTGTTGTGTAGAGTGATCTAGTCTGTTTGCGCTGCACTTTAGACGCAGTCTGTCCAATACGTCACGACATGTCACAACGAGTCCATTTGCGCTGCACTTTAGACGCAGTCTGTCCAATATGTCACGATATGTCACAATTCTTCCTAGATCGGAGGTGGAATCCTGCTGGAATATTTCGACCATGTACACACACTCACGTGGCAACAAGAGTCGTCTACCACTGCACTGTGGCTCTCTGGCTTACCTCCGGTTGTTGTTCCTTGTTGGCGTACACGATATCTCTGATGCGTCACGGAGCTAGCGTGCTAATCAGTTGTTTATACTTTCATGATCTACATATTCTGCATTTTGTGCATTAGTCCCATGTCTCCCTCTTCGTGTTGCATTTCTAATATCGAGCAGTGTATATATGGAGGAAAGATTTCACCATAAGTAGATCGTATTAAAATACGGTTTAATGTCGACTCGTGATCAGGCAGAAAACAATCTACAAATTTTAGCCACAGCAATTGAAGTTCAACAGTTAGGTGAAACTATCCAAGTCCACTCTGCGTGAAGAAAAAAAATATGGTTTGGATGTAACCAGTGTTTATAAGTACAAATGAAATGTAAAATATGTTTATTTTGCATAGGGAAAGATAAGAGGGTTGGAGAACACCAAACAGAGAGTTCAATTTGAAGCCAATAAATTGTTTAATTAGAGTACAACGCCCTCGGCAGAAAAGTTGTGGAAAGAAGCGATTGCATCTAGCTATTAAAGAGCACCCGATTTTTTCGTAAGTTGACTTATTTCCCAAATATATACAAAAAGTCTTATCACCCTTAGTAGACCAAGTAAATTCTTAACGAAGGCACAAAAAAGTTTCAACTTTACACAGAAAGGATAGTAGATTTATTCATATATTGCGCACCAGACACATTACAAGAAGTTCTAAAACTTCGATTTTTTCTGCTGTGTCACTGGTTGTTTCGGTAACTATATGCGCCTTCTTTCTATTATCTTCAGTGACTTTCTCTTCATTCTGTCTCTTTGTCTTCTTCTTCTCCTTTTCTATGAGCGAAGGCGACTTGTTAGGATATGGTGGAGCCATGATGAATATTAGCCGTAAATATCCACTCCTGTTGTAGCTGAAGAAAATCCTGAAAAAATCTGAGTCACAATGGAAGACCGCTGCTATCTATCCCAGGACCTCCTGAATGCGAAGCCAACACTATACCAACTGAGCCTACCACTCGGTACATACAATGGAAAGGGCTCAGTACATGTCTTCATAACTCACAAAAGCTGCGATTTTCTCTCATGATACAATTCCAAAGAGTATGTACTGCACTCTTTCCCCTTCCTTTCTGATTAGTTCCTTTGTGTTGTCCCTGCCTTTTACGTCGTTTATTGATCAATTAAGCTCAAATTTTGTTTCGTGCGTGACGTCAGAGTACAATTCATTTCCGTCGATTAAGCAAGGTTTCAGTTGGATCAGGATTTAAATTTTGGTTTAAGAGCTTGATAAATTGCGCTACACAAGAAATGAGCTTTAAATACACTTGGAAAAAAAATGAATTTTACTTCCTATCTTGATGAAATCGACCCTCCTCAGTCGATTAAGCAAGGTTTCAACATAATGAAGTATTTGAAAACCAGGTTTTTCAGAGATCATTTGCAGAACAAGAAGAAACAATATAAGTAGAATTAACATGAACAGTTTCAGACCAGAGATTAGTACAAGTGTATAAATAGACCAATGCCTAAGGAGAATAGTAGAGCACTGAATGAATCCCCCTGCTTGACGCCTCCACCAATTGGAAAGAGGTGTAAAATGTGAACCAACACGTACGAAACATTTGATCATATTATATAACATAAAAAAATTAATTTGAAAATCAGATTAAAAAACATATTTACAGAGAAGAGTTTGACAAAAGGAAGCGCTCTTTTGAGACCTAAAGTTACTACATTCAAACGTAAATTAGTCATGTTTCTGTAACAAATAGGTTCCCTGACAACATGAAAATTGTTATATATATATATAGATCTTGTGGAACAGCATACGTTTGGGAAAAAGTTAATCAGGAAGTGCCTTAAACAGACCATTATCCAAAACAATACTTTCGGTTGCCCCGTGACCAAAGGCTTAACTACATTTTATGATTCCCCCGCAAGAGAATACCCAAAGTCGCCTTTCGATACGGCCCATTGAGAGGCTAGAGTGAAGGGCCTCCTTGGAAGAGTCGCACCTAACATTATGGGGTTTTGCGCCACAGTAGCTATGTACGACCCTGCCGGTGACTCATCCTGACCTGAACATAGGTGACCCTATTTACTGTATCTGAGAAACATAATTAACTGGGAATTTCCGCGCCGTTTTTTCATGTTCTTTGGATATCTTCAACCTTGGCCACCTCTGAAAGAAACACTGTACAAACGCAAGGAAATAACTAAACACTCTGTTTAGTCCTCCGGCTTACCGGGACTAAATCGGGTCACCAGGTCAGACTGGACCTAAAGCCTAGATCCGGTCACCCGGTCCAAAACTTGACCCGAATAAACTGGTTGGTCTGGTGACCAGTTTTAGCTAAGGCCATAATCTTTACAATAATTGTGTGGTCTATGTTAAGAAGATATATAGACCTCCAGTTAATTAAACCCATTCTATTAGCAGTTGTTGATGAAAAGAATACGACTAGCGTACACCCCGTAGATGCCCAATGATATTAATTAATCATGTTGTACAATCATACTGCAGTCAAATATGCAAACTATTTTCAACTAGAAACCAATGAATCATGTTCATTTCAAATCGAATTTAGACACAGGTACAGAGACATTATTTTTCAAGCAAACTTAAAAGTGAAATAATGAACCCTGGTCAAAACACATCGCTACTACTTTCTTTGCGCAATTTGCAAGTGACTACTCTATGTCGGAGCGAATATGTCAAAAAGGGTATGCAACGTGAGCGAGATTAGCAACATAAAACTGCAAGGCAGAGTGGACATGGACATTTTACTGACGCATTTCTCATGGCGATTGCACCATTTCTACCGGAACTTCTTTTAAATATACAACAAAAAAAGTGACGATCTATTGTTTTGATATCGCAATATGTTACGCCAATACTCTATGATCAAGAAGGCTCGTGTTCGCCTCGCTAGGTTCTTCATTCATATAGGCTAACAAAAGCAGTTGATTGATACAAAGAAACTAGTACAAAAATGTACTGAACATGTTAATAAAGAAAGTTATCGGAAATGAAATAGCATCCATGTTCGAAGTGCGAAAGAGATACTTCTTAAAAGTGCAAAAGAATTGTACTTTCTCCTTAGAGTCCAGTCTCTCTAAGAACAAACACATCATTATCAAATTCAATTAATGCTTTCTCCTCCTCCTTAAGAAACCTCACCATTGGTTACACGATTCCTATGTCGATTCCAGAAGCCAAGGATACCAGCAACATTGACGAATAAAAAACAGTATGAGGTAATCTATATGTAACCCAAGAAACGAGATGCGATACAAAATGTGTACACAGTCATATTACAGTCCAAGATATATTTGTGTCACACATACTTTGGGTAACATATAAATGAATATCTCAATAATTTGTTATTCCTAAAAATCACTTGCATCCCTCGGTATCTGGGATCGACATATGCCAACTGTATGAATCCACCTGTCTTTTTCTCTCTGTTACGATGCATTATATTTAATACAATATATTAATAAACTAATTTGAGGTTTGCATATCATATTGAAAGCGTTGTAATTCGCCATAGTCTGAAAATATTTATATCTACACAATTTTCATAATTGACTAATGAGAGTGGTGTTCGAAAAATGTAATTACTTTGTCGTTAAGTACATTGTTTATACTTGAGGAGTAACATATCATCAGAATCTTGAAATGCATTCTTATAGACTTTATTTTGGAATTATATGATCTACAATATTCTACTTTAAGAAGCAAATTCAACACTATCTTATGCAATCCATGCAACACGTTAGTACATTATGACTCACAAACGAATACAGACATCAGAAAGACTTTAATTACGCGTGAAGAAGAAATAAACCCTGCTCTCTGTGTTTCGTGCTAACGAACAATACATTGTGTGTACTTTTAGTAGGTAGAAAGAAGGCTAGTCTTAATGATGGTTGGGCAAAATGTACAATGAACAAAGTTTGCACATGTTCGTAAATCTTTCGAAATTGTAATCTTGACAAACTGTGGAACGATTTCAAGCATTTTTTGGAACCACAATCTGTGAAAATATGTGACGTTTTACGATGCAAAGAAAATTGGGGAGATATAAACATGCAAAGCTGTTGTTTAGAGATTAATGGCGTAGACGAACGCCCACAAGTGATTTCTAAGATTGTTTATGCAACACTAAAAAGTTTTACTTTAAAATGCAGACAGGCCATAATTACGAGAAAAGGTATTAGCTTATTATCGTGTCATAAAAAATATGTTAGCAGCTTACTTCTGTTATATTTTCAGTATAAACTGGGAAGTGAGCTATATCTGGAACTGTGATCCGTAAGAAAGTTGACAATATGCATTATTTACAATTAAACACAGAAAGACTGCAATATTGTGTTACTTATTTACATAAATTCTATGTCCAAAGTGTTCAAATTACTGTTTAATTTTAAAATGATATTTCTTCAATATAGAAACACGAATGGTGTCAGAAATGATCGAGGAGTGTAGAATTTTTAGTTCACACTACAATGTTCATTTAAGAGTTTAACGCTACGAATTTTGCACAGATTTAATATATATTTCACAATTCTCCACACTGATAACTCTATGCCGTAAGATCTGATGAACGTGAAGGTCTTTCAGTAGTATTACGTCTGGCTTATCAGACGTTTCGTTTAATGAATTCTTCAGAGTCCGTGTATAGCAAGTGGATGCGTCATTTTGATACTAAATTACCTTTATCCACATTGCGTGCAAATACACAAAGAATGGATTATTTCCAAGTTGGGTACAATACGATTTACGGAACTCTATACGACTATCGGGATTACCTAGATCGTTAAGTAAATTATGACTACCTAGCCTACACTTCTCGTGCATTCTTTGAGCTTGTTCTACATATACTACACTCACAGGACGGTATTTGTGTTGATATTGTAAGTGGTTGTACAAACCATGCTATAATTTCAAAAGATTTATCCGTAGTAATGCTTACCTTAACGACGAAGATCAGGAACCAGCGCAGTATCTTTTACTCAACTCGTTAATGTCTCGTCGGATGGCACTGCAGCTCTTGGAAATAGTTCTACAAATACTTCATCAATCTCCCTGTAATTCTCGTCATGTTTCCGCCAATTCTACAGTCTCTTCTCTACTCTCTTCTGTAGGTAACTTATTATTCATTGTACATGTGTCTGCAAATCACACTCTATAAGTTATTTTTAATAGCTACATTTATTCAAGTCGCTAACAAAAACATAAGGTCAAACAGCCAATGCACTTGTCAAGTAGCTATTGTCCCAGCACATGGAATATCCAAGCATGCGTTACAGTAAGAATTAGTTTCACAAGTAGATTTCTATTGATAGGGTAGGTATCAGAAGTTTTCCAGTTTTCTGTTTTCCTTAAAATACATTTTAAAAAAATGCTTCAGATACGTTCGACGTAGCAGCTACAAAATGTGGCACAAACATTATTCGACATCGATATAAAAGTACTCTGTGTACATTCCGTCTTTAAGCTCTCCATTTGTTAATGTTGCTAACCTATGTTATGAACTTGAATGTTTGTGTGCCACAAATGCAATCAGAAGGATTGTTAATTAAATCGTAAAAGTAACTTATTTTGTAATGGCATTGCTTTGTTTTATTAGATACTTATTATCTCCCTACTGATGATAATATTTGTAACGCAGAATACAGTGTTTTAACAAGTGAACATGATAGCATATTAAGCGTTTATATTAGATGTTTTGAACTATCACTGTTTGCATTACTGTGTTCTGTGCTTCAGAAAGTTATGCATCGCGAACAGAGAAAGCAAGGATCAAAACAACTGAAATTCGAATTGAAACTATTAAATAAACATAGCATAAGAGCAGATAACCAACTCGAACTCCCAAATAGGTTCGAAATCCTAGCCGACTCGAGTAATAATAATGATGACATTAGTAACGAAATTGATGTAAGATGTGGGAGGCAATTCGTGAAATAATTAAGAGCGCAGCAAAGAACGCGTAGGTGAGAAGAAACAACAGAAAAACAAACGTTGGTTTGATGAAGAATGCATTAAACTTCATGAGGAACGAAAACAAGCAAGGCAACGATGGCTAAGTAATAAAAGCGAAGCAAATACCAACCACTACAGTAAAGCGAAACGAAACGCCACACTTGGGTTCAGAAACAAAAACCTAGAATATCTGACGCAGAAGATTCAAGTGGTAGAGGAAAACGGGAAGACAAATAACATACGAGATCTATTGAAAGTGGTAAAATCGTTAAGAAAAGGTTACCAGCCGAGGTTAGGAATGATTAGAAATGAACGTGGAGATCTTCAGGCGGATCCTACTAAAATTGTTGATGTGTGGAAAAGTTATTTCGACAAACTTCTTAATGTACACAGCGGGGAACAAACAGAGGAATATGAAATCCATACCGCAGAACCGTGGATTCCCGAACCTAGCGAGATCGAGATCTAAATGTCGGTTAAGAAATTGAAAAATTTCAAATCATCATCAATAGACAATATTCCAGCCGAATTAATTAAAACAGCAAAAAAGTGCACTAATCAAGGAACTAAATAAATTGATATGTGGTATATGGAGATAGGAGGAGCTCTCAAAGGAATGGAAAACATCAATAATACTTGCGATTTACAAAAAAGGCGATAAATCTGATTGTAATAATTACCGCGGAATCTCGTTACTTCCAACCTGTTACAAGGTATTAAGTAATATTTGTTAACACGCCTAAGTGTATACGTAGATGAAATAATTGGAGATCACCAATGTGGATTTAGAAGAAACAGATCCAAATTGGACCAGATGTTTGCTTTGAGACAAATTTTGGAGAAGAAATGGGAATACAATGGGACGGTTCATCAGCTATTCATTGATTTTAAGAAAGCATATGGTTCTATCAAAAGGGAAAAGTTATACAGTATCCTGATACGATTTGGAATTCCGAAAAAAATGGTTCAACTAGTGAAGATGTGTCTCAGCGACCCCATAAGCAGAGTACGGATAGGTAATAATATGTCAGATAGTTTCAAGATTCGCAACGGATTGAAACAAGGCGATGACTTGTTAACACTACTGTTTAACTTTGCGTTAGAATATGCGATTTTAAAAATTAAAGGGGACAAAAAGGGACTATCAATGAATGTTTTGAATCAACTGTTTGTATACGCGGATGATGTAGATTTAATAGGGGACGATATAGATGCACTACAAAGCAACACCGATGTCTTAGTAGAAGCGTGCGATGAGATAGGTCTACAGGTAAACATAGATAAAACAAAATACATGTTAACAAGCCGAAGCACAAGGAATGAAGGAATTAAAAAGATAAGAATTAGGGATGAGGTCATAGAGAAAATAAACAAATTTAAATACTTGGAGCATACGTAAGAAGCAAAAAAGAGGTCACGGAAGAAATATAAAGTCGCTTTCTATTCAGTTCAAAAACTTCTAACATCGCGATTAATATCAAGGAAATTGAAATTGAAAACATACAGAACGGTTATTCTGCCGGTAATACTTTACGGTTGCGAAAGTTAGAGTACGACCCTAGCAGATGAACATAAATTACGTGTATTTGAAAATAAGGTTTTTAGAAAGATATATGGGCCGAAACGGGACTAGATGACTGGAAAGTGGAGGAGATTTCATAATGAAGAACTCCACGGACTGTACGATTCACCAGATGTTGTAAAAATAATGAAATCGAGACGACTAAAGTGGGCAGACCATGTAGCTCGGATGAGGTAAAAACGAAGATTGTATTCTGTTCTGGTTGGAAGGCAGGATGAAAAGAGACCATTGGGAAGACCGAGACGTCGTTGGGAGGACAATATTAGAAGAGATCTTCGAGAAGTAGGTGTTCGTGACGAAAACTGGCTTGATATTGCCCAGGATAGAATCCAGAGGCGAACGTTTGTTACTGCGGCGATGAACTTACGAGCTCCATAAGCCATAGGGTTAGTTAGTTATGAGACACCAAAAATGTAATAAAACAGGGAGGCGAATTTAAGCATAGACAGAGTAGACAGCAGTATATGGCGGCAAAGTTTTAGGGGCAGCAAATTTTGAAATAATTCAGGTATTTTTAAGGTTGCTCGCGAATAATTTTACTTTTCATTGTTGGCAACATTAATTAAATTGTCATTACCGTCCTAAATGCGCTGGTAAACTTCTAAGGACGGGAACTACAATTTTTGGTAAGGTGGTCTCCGAGCCACTCAGTTCAATTGACATAGGCGAGAATTTAACGCGTGAACACGTGTACTGAAAGCAAACGCGCTAATCCCTTATCCATGGCAACATTGACTCTAACGGTCTCAAATCTTTGACGAGCTAAATTTGCAGTGACATAACAGCAGTATTTCTAACTCCTGAGTAATTCACTATCCTGGATGTTGTTGTATACATCTGAGTCCAATTATTCAGCGAAGCGTACATTCTAATGGATCAAAAAATAAAATAACACCAGCTCTCAAATATAACAGATTCGTTAATAGTTACCATTTCCATAGAAGATATCATTTTCGAGAAAGTTGATTTATCCCATATAATTTATGACTATTTAGCAGAAGTTAGAAATAAGAATTTAAATTGTTTTTAAAAAAATAATACACTACCAAAAACTTCCATTATATCGAAGTGAAACAACCCAGCTCATGCCATGTGGCTTTTGTGGTGGAAAAACACTGTGTGCGTGGGTTTTCTCGAAGTTCTCCCGATAGTTCTTTGATCATGTTAGTTGTACTTTAACCAAACAATGTTTGCAGAATTGCATAGTAACATTTCCATTTTTACAATTTTCGCAGTTTAAAATAATCCCAATAGATCGCGCCAGTTGAATAATCAATATGTTGACTAATAAAAGCGGGTGAGATTATGCAGTGACATAACTTGATGTAAGATTAATTATATGGAAGAGCAGTAATAAAGAATGATGGATTTCCCGAATGTTTTTTTACCAACTTATGAATCTTAAGATTCATTACTTTTTAATTAGGCTAGTAGAGACACATTTATCCGATAAAATTTTCGAAAATTTTAGACGACTTGTTCCCAATACTTTCGAGCTCAAATTGCATATTAAAAATCTAAGTGGATAAATTTTTATTCACATTTTAAATTTGAAAAAGAAAGTTCATTCGCAGGCACAAAAATTAAACAATCTATTCCGTTTTCACTTATTGTTTAAAAAAAATCATACCGAAAATAGCAAATTATGCTTGCCGGATATAAATGAAAATCTAGAAATATATGAAATGGCTATCTACACATTAATAACGAATCCAAATTAGCAGTAATTAATTTGACAAATAACTTATGTTAAAGCCACAGACATGCCGAAAATATTTAATATATATTTCAATCAATTTCCATCTTCCATTTACAGTTTTAATTGAACACTCTAAAAATGTTTAAGTGATATCATCAAATTATTTCCTTTGTTTCCTTTCCTGAAACGAAACGACTTCTACCAAGAGGAGAAGATAAAGCCCGGAGATAAAGAAAGAGAAATTGGTGAAAAACCAGTGAACACTGACCTTGAGAAGACCATAGACCTCCGTCCGGAATTCAGTTTTCGACGAAAAGATACGTAGATTGATGACTTTTTGGAAACTTGAGCTAATCAAAGGGAAGCTCTATCTTTTCTCCCTCAAACCAGAAACACATGAAGTATCTGAGGCCAGTTTAAGTTTAGGAGCAAGGCATCCAAAGGGTAACATAGGAAGAGAGAGATAGCAGAGCAAGATAGAAAACGACGGTCACCGAGAAAGATTCAAGGAGGGAGAGAGAGTGAAGTTCTGGTGTGTCTCACCATTGACCTTGCTTCCGTTGGTATTGACTTAACTGCCAATAGGAACAGTGGCTTGCTCTTACAACTTTTTGGGGATAATTTATAGTTTCAAGAGAAACACTGGAATCCATTGCCTTAGAAAGCGTCTAGAAAAGTTAAGCCTAGCTGAATCTTCTTCTTCCATAAAAAACAAACAAAAGGAAAACCTAGAGGGGAAACAAATCCACTAGGTCTGTGTTTACCTCGTGTTGCAAGCTGCCACTGCTTTCTTCGTTATTGAGTTTTCTTGAACTTACATACTGATAAATAGGTAGTTTGTCTAGGAAGTTATAAAAAGAGATGTATTCTAAGAAACAAACTAATTTACAACCACTGGTGAGCCTGATCAGTAAATATTAAGTTTATATAATTCTCGTTCAGGTATCAAAAGTTAAAAGTCGTTGTTCTAGAACAGCGATTTCCAGTTATTACAGGTTTGACGTCGAAGCAAGTATTACAGGATCCACTGCAAGGGACGACGGTTATTCGGGCAAGTCACAAGCCGTGTTAACGACGAATGTTACGGGAAAACAAGATAAATTTTATGTTAGTCACGAGAAATCAGACGACACCAACTAATGGAATATTGATTGTTTTCCCTCATGCTCTGTGTTGTGCTTTATATTTATTATACAAGATATATGAAATCCAACCTTGGGATTGCCAATCTTTATGTTCAGGATCTTAATATATACAACTAAGCATACACAATTACTACTGACATTATATACACTGAATCGGGAAAACTCGTGGGATAGCAGGTCACTGATTCGCGGGTATACATGTGTTCCGCGCTCTCCGTAGGGCTCCGCGACGACTCCAGTTGTATCTGAGACCTTATAGGAAGTGGCTGTGAGAGTGAATCATGTGGAATGCAACGTCGTCGTGAGTTGACAGTATTCGAACGGGGCATGGTGGTGAGTGTCCGACGCAAGGAAGGTCGATTTTAGCGGTGGTGCAGGAATTCTGTTTCACGTTCAACCGTGTCCAGGATGTACCGAGAATGGTTGAATGAAGGCGTCACAGTCCACAACAGACACCATACCGAGCATCCAGTCGCCGTCAATAACGAGACCGGTGACACCTGGGACGAATGGCCAACAGCCAAAGGAGGGCGACAGTGCGAGAAATCATGGCCTTATTCAACAGTGGCCGTGTTAGATACATCTCCCAGTGGATAATATTTGGAACATGCGTTCTCTCGAAAGACGCCCTACACGGGTGCCACTGCTAACCCCGCGTCATTGGAGATTCCGGCTTGGATTCTCGACCAATCACCTCGGATAGACACTGCAACAGTGGAGTAAGGGTAGCTAGTCCTAAGAATCACAGTACCAAGTGTACCATGCCGATGGGAGGCACCGTTTATGAAGCGATGGGCGCATCACATTTCAAGAGGGCGTGGCCCAGGGTTGGGGTATCAGTCATGGTGTGGGGCACGATTTTCCAGTATTGAATGGACCCTCTGGTTGTTCTCGAGACACGTTGAATGGTCTGCTGTACCGTGAGCTGCTCGGAGACAATCTCCACCCGATTTTGGCCTTTCAACACCTCGACGATTTTCGGTCTTTCAAGATGACAATGCGCCGCCACATCGCCCCAGTGTTGTCCGAGAATGATTCGAAGAGCATGTATGGGAGGTCCAACGACTGAGTTGGCCATCTCGGAGCTCTGACACGAATTCCAGGGAGCATATCTGGGATGCCGTTGAACTCAGCCTCCGTGCACTAGATCCACCACCCACGAACAGGCCGCAATTGGTTTCCGCTCTGCAGACTGTGTCGTGTCAACTGCCTCCGGAAGTGTACCAGAGACTTGCAGACTCACTTTCGCGCCGTGTCTCCCTTGCCCTTTACCCTTTAGCTGACAACCTTGGCCTTAAACGGTCGAATTGTTTGCAGGCATTATCAGCATCGGGACACGAATATATATATTCAGATGCTTATCAGAATAATGGAAACACCTGAACGAAAGTGCAACTTACCAGATTAATATGGTGTCGGGCCACCTTTCGCCTTCAGAACAGCCTTGATGAGACGTGGGATGGAGGCATAGAGGTCGTGAATGGTAGCAAGTGGAATATTACACCATTCCTCGTGCAGGGCATCGGCCAGTTCTGTGAGAGAGGATGGAGGTGGAAATCGTCGCCGGAGTCGTGTTTCCAAGATGGACCACAGATGTTCAATTATGTTGAGATCTGGGGATTGGGCGGGCCAGGGGAGGTGTTGAACTTCATCCCGATGTTCCTCAAACCACGCTGCAACAACTCCAGCTGTGTGAATGGGTGCATTATCATCCTGGAATATGGCGTCATTGTCCGACTGTGAGGCCTGACTGAGCTGTTCTCTGTATTCATGGGGACTGTATCTTACTTAACTTTCCATGAAACTTATTTGATTACGTATATGAACATTTATATATATTTACAATATACAAAGACGTAAAAGAACATAATTTTACATTTACAGTTAAACGGACACAATAAATAAAAAATACTTTCATAAAATGTTTTTTATGATGTTCATTTCGATTTGTTTCTGAAAATAAACCTGAACTAAACAAAATATTTGCTGCCATCTATTGACACTACTTTTACGCTAGAAGCACGGACATTTCGAACCTCCTGGAAGCACGAAGCAGTCAAATTGACTGCTTAACCGATTTGGAATGATACAGTTAAGTTATGATGACACGGATTGAAAATTTTATTGATAAGTTTTATGCGACAGATATCTTATACAAGAATACCTAGAGAACGTGCAGAGATCCTCAACCTGCGGCTCGCGAAATGAATACATAGGAATATATATATATATTGATAATTGTATTTGCTTACATTTTTCAAATACATATAGAGGTCTGATACGAGAAAAAGTTTTGAAACCTGTTTTATTTATGAAAATCAAGCACATCAATATGCAGCATATCTAGTAAAATGATGAAAATATTCAAGGATTGTTACTGTCTTTCATAACATTTCCAATTATATCTACCAAATAAGGCTCCAATTTGGGTATCCTTGCAAAATCACTTACACTTGATATAGATAACTTTCTTTCGAACCTCTGCCGTACATTTTCCACATACATACTTCCGACATATGAAGCAGATGTCTGCTATTTTGTTATTCTTACATAATCGTTCTTGACATTGTTTTCGTTTTCGTGCGAAAGATGTTTCTTCACCTTCAAATAAGGTATCACTATCATTAACGTCATTTTTCATCAGCTCTTCGGCTAAAGTTTCGAGGAATTCTCGTCTACTGATTTTCTTTCCGGTAACTTCTCTGTATATAACCAAAGAATTCAGACAGGACAAGTCAACAACATTGAAGAAAAATACATTGGCCACCGTCTACACGCACATCTAACGGTATGTTTCTTCACCATTTGATCCACGATGTCTACACCATACTTTGTCTGATTGTAATAACTTACAGTTTCGGGGTTTCTCTTTGGTGTCGCAGAAATTGACACTGACTTATGCATGGAACTCAACACACAAACACTTTTGTTCCCTTTGCATTTGTAGATAGTTAGCATATTGCCAGTCTGGTCGCGGTAAACGTCACAGAGGTACAGTTCTTTGTCTTTTTGAGATGCAAAGCCTTTAGGCAGTTCCATTCGGTTTTACTTTATTGTCCCCACCAAACTAGTACCTTTTACCCTCAGAGATTCAGCCAGTTTCCTTGTCGTGAAAAAGTTGTCACATGTAACATTTATTCCTTTTCCGATGAACGGATTTATCAACTTGGACACAACGAATTCACCTAATTGTGTTTCAAGAGAACGTTTAGAATCTTTGCTCAGATATGGAAAGCCATTGAGGATGTACTTTGATTGTACGTCAGCGAGTAACCAAAATGTGATGCCAAATTTGTCTGGTTTGTTTGGCATATATTGCAAAAATAGATATCTGACTTTCGAAGGATAAAGCTGCTCGTCCACAGTCACGTTGTCATGTGGTTTGTAGCATTTTATGCAGTTGTGAATAAACGTTTCCCACAGTTCTGAGGTGAGTGCAAATTTGTCCGTGTGCAGTCTGACAGATCTTATTGTCGTTTCATCAAATCTTAAGTACCGTTTTATTTCACAGAACCTATCCCTACTCATTGGTTTCCTGTATATTGGTGGTCCTTTTTTTCTATTCCACAAGCTCCTGATGGGTGTAGTTGAAGCACCAGTAGCCCCTCGGTAAATAATAAGCCCCAAATAAGTTTCTAGCTCTGAAAGTGTTAAATTCCATGTTGATGACTTCAGTTGCCTGTGCTTTAGCAACGGTGCACTTGAGGATGTTCATCGAATATTAAATGAAAAGCACTACTACATTCTTCCTCAGAAACTCGACGCTTTTCAAATTTTGTCGGTCCTGGATCTTCACTTCCAATATTCTGCTTAGAAGTACGGCCAACGACGCCTTGTCCCAAATTCACTTTTGTCCACATTGTTCCATCTAGGGCAAAACAATTATCACCACTACTGCTAGTGTCTTTTCTGTCACTGTCTTCCTTTTCTTCGTCGCTTGACAATACCACACTTTCTTCAACATCGCTCCAGGCTTCCTCTTCTTGACTAGAATCATCCAAATTGTCCACATTTCTTTCAGAATCGGACTCACCTTCTGATAGATCCTGTAAAGTGCGTACTATTTCTTGAGGATTCATCCTAAAATGGCAAAATGACACACTTCACAACAACCAATTACAGTGCACATTGACTTACGTACATTCACTTTTTTTATTTTTTTCCCTAGCCGCAGCTAGGACCCATCAGAGGGCTGTACCCTCTATTTAGGGAAGGGAATTTATGGAAGATGGGAGTTTTGAGAAAGGGAGATGGTCTAAGGAGAGTATGGGATCTGGTAACTTTATTGTTTCTTAATTCATCTTTATTTACTTTAGCTTTGGTGAACATTATGAGTTATCCTCATAATCATTTCATAAGGTTATTGTCATTATCTTTATATCAGTGTGCATTATTATCTCAAGTGTTTTATGATGAGGGGAGATGACATTGTGATATGCATATGAAGTGCAATTATCACAACACAACACAACACTTAGGTATGTTAATGGAGAGATACTTGGTTATCTTCTTGTCCAGGGGTTGCTCTGGACATGATGTTGACAAGTGAGCCCTGTTAGTTCTTGATGATCACAGTGCAACGTATGAAGGTGAGAGATAATGCGGAATGAGTAAAGCCTTGTGTTCTTGAATGAGAGCTGTGTCTGGATGATCTCATTGTATGACATAGTGGTATATGGCAAAGAGTAAAGATAAGGGTGTTTGTGAATATCTAGGTGCTGTAGCCATGCTGGTATGTGAGATGATTACGCCTAGAAGAAGTGGATGTTGTTGTTCGAGGTGTTTTGCAATGTATTTTTGTCGTAGTGTTTCAAGATGTAACAGGAGATGTGGAAACGTGATTCGCTCGTAGAGCTCTTGTGTAGGGCTTGACAATTTCACACGGAAAGCGATTCGAAGTGCATGTCGTTCAAGTATTTGTAATTTTTTATAGATATTCGGTGATGCTGCGATCCATGCTGTAAATCCGTATGTGAGAACAGATCGTAAAAAGACTTTGTATGTATTGATGATGATGTTTGCATTTAGTCCCCAGGTCGTACCAGTTAAGCGTTTTAGTAGGTTTAGTCTATTGATGGCTTTTGTTACTATTTTCTGTAGATATGGACGCCAGGTTAGTTGGTTGTCGAGTCCAAGATAGGTTACCTGTTTAGTGGGGTGGATGGGCTTATGTTGAACAGTGAGGGCAAGACGAGTTGGATTGCGACGGAGACGGGTTTTGCGTTTGGGTGGAAGGAAGATGATGGCTTGTGTTTTATGAGAGTTTATAGTGAGACCCCACTTACTGCACCACTAGGTAAATGTGCTTATTGCAGTGTTCATTCTACGGTTGATGTGTTGTATGGTAGGGCTAATGGCTAGAAATGCTGTATCATCTGCGTACTGAAAAATATGTATATTTGGCGGCAAGGGAGGAATATCGGCTACAAATAGGAGATACAAAAGCGGAGAAAGTGCGGAACCTTGAGGAACTCCATAATGTAAGAATATAGGATGGGAAAAGCTGGTGTTGATACTGATGTATGCTATACGATTGGTGATGAAGTTAAAGATGAATCGGATAATAGTGATTGGAAGATGGAAGAATTGTAATTTATATATGAGAGTTTTATGCCAGACTTTATCAAAAGCTTTTTCCAGATCGAGCAGAACTAAGCAGGATGGAAGTGAGGTGTTATAATGGTTAGTGATAGTATTAGTAAGTCGAAGAAGTTGATCATTGATACTATAAAATGGTCGGAAGCCTGCTTGATTGATTGGAAGAAGGTTGTGGTCTTCAAGATGATTGTGAAGCCGACTTACAAGGATTTTTTCTACTGTTTTACTGTATACGTATGTACGTTGGATTGGTCTATAATAAGAGACAGCATCTGGTGTTTTTCTTTTTGGTATTGGGAATATAAGAGTTTTGGACATTTTCCAGGTAAGTATGAAGTATCCGTGCGAAGGATGAATGTAACGATCGATGCAAGGAGTTGTAGGAATAAAGGAGGTGCTTCCTTGAGATGGCGGTATGTTATGCGGTCGATCCCAGGTGCAGTAGTGCGTTTGCGTGCGATGGTGGTAGTAATGTCGTCCACAGTTATTGGTGCAGTAAGCGGGTGTTCTGGGAGAGGGTGGTTTGGATTAGGCTGCAGGAATGGAGAGGATGTATTGAGTCTTTCTGCTGGATGAAGGCGAAATGGGTTGAATGGAATAGTAGGTGTAAATATGTCTTGAAGATAGTCGGCAAAGGTGTCGGCTTTTTCAGTGTCTGAGTGAAGCGCTTCGTTATTATGTATTAATGGGTATGTGGTTTTGCTATATTTGCCAGTGAGTGCCTTAAATCGTTTCCAATACTTTGTGAGGTGTGAGATATCCGCGAGTTGGTTACAAGGTTTACCCATTGTCTTAGTTTGTAAGCTTTTATGTAATTGTGGACTGTACGTTGTAATTGTCGGTGAAGGCGAAGTGATTCTGGTACGTTTATAGTCTCTATAGAAAGATCGGGAGCGGCGTATTAATGGTAAGTATTGTGGTGGCAGTTTAGGTTGGTAAGGATGGATATTACTGGTATGAATGTGCTGATCTGATGCTGTTTGTAATGTTGTGGTAAGTATGTTCAAGGTGGAATGAAGTTCTTCTTCGGTGGTGGGAGGTGAAACGTTTGCGAGTTTGGTATTTATGTTAGTGCGATATACATTCCAGTCTGCTTTATCGAAGCGTAGTGTTTGACGGAGAGCTATGTTGGAGGTTTGCGGCGGATGTTGGTGCTGTAATGTGAGTTTAATCGGCACATGATCGCTTCCTAATGGATCAAGAACATCTAGAGTGCAATGAATGGAGATGTTAGCAGATGTAATTACAATGTCAGGAGTAGTATTAGATATAGGTCTGGTTGGCTTTGGTAGTTAATGGATCATTCCAAAGGTTTGTTGCTTAATGAAGTTGTTGAAGTCTGCTTTCTCTCTGTCAGATCTGCTATGTATATTGATATCGGCCATAATAACATATGTACGGAAGTTATTGTCGATGTATGTGAAGAAAGACATAGGTATAGGATGGCCTGGTCGTATGTAGATCGTAGCGATGGTGATATATAATTGATTGAAGTAGAGGGTAGTGATTAGATACTCAGGAAGGTTTGGAATATTTGTGATATGTCCTCTATAGGCGACATGAGGTGTAAAGCCTATTGCTAGGCCACCATTTGCACGCATTGCTGGAATTTGACTATCTTGTCGAAGTGTATGGTAGCGTGCGATTATGCAAGGTTGTTTAGGTTTGAGATGCGTTTCATTAAGAATGAACGTGTTGACCTTTTCTTCAAGTAGGAGTTGTTCGAATAGAGGTTTATGGGCTGGTAATGATCGAATGTTCAAAAATAGTAATATTAAAGCCATAATATGGAACATGCGTGGATGGTTGCTTTCTGGGTGTTTAGACTTCTGTTTCCAGAGCATAGGCATGAAAATGTGCATATGGTTCGGAGTAGGTTGCTGTGAAATTAACGTGGGGTATAGTTTTGGCAGCGTATTGGATTTGTTGGAGAATATGTTTACGTTGGAATGAGTGGATGTTTTGTAGCGCTATGGTGAGGAATGCAAGTTGATCTATTGTGATTGATTGGAAAACTGATGTAACTGGAGCGTTGGTAGGATTTTGTGTATCTGTTGGTCGAATAGGTACAATAAGTTCAGGTTTATCTGGTTCAGCAGGTGGCCATGCTTTACATTTATAGCTAAATGTGGGGTGAGCATCCCACATGTGGTACACTTTGGTGGTTTTTGAAGATTTGGACAGGATTTAGTGCTATGTGGTCCACATTTGGTTTCGTTACTGCAATTGGCTGTACGGTGATGGTTATATGTTTGGCATTTTTCACATTTAACTGGTAACGGTGCAGGTGTATGCGACGGCTCCACGCGGTAGCGCTTCTTATATATGTACGCTCCATTAGAAAGTATGTCGTCAATGGTATCCTGTCGATCTGTTAAAACTCGGATCATGTATGTCGGTCCTCCCTGCTTGTTTTTGATAAGTATGCATTTGATGATATTATGGACCTCGAGTTTAAGTTCACTTTCTACTTCTTCATCGGTTAGGAAAGGTTCGGCACCGCGGATGACAACTGAGAGTGTGGGTGACTTACGAGGTGGTGTAGGTAGCTTGGTAGATTTGTTTTCTGAACGTGTCATGGATGCTGTTTGTTTACATTCACCGAATATATGTGCACTAATCTCATACTTGATCATAAGACACTGTGAGAAGTGTTATAAGACAACGCGGAATAGAAATTTGAAATTACTGTTGAAATTATGCATATCCAAATATAGCTTGTAAATAAAATAGATTTAAAAATTATATACTAGCTGCTAATACTACAGTTAATGTAATTTGCATGTTTGTGCAGGAACGAGAAATGCCATCTGTAAAACACAAACAAAACCACACATTTCCATACATTTCAATAGGGCAGTCAAAATGACTGCTTCGTGCTTCTATTGTTAAAGACTATATTATAGAATTCAGGAACACTTCAAGCTTTTAGGCAGTCATTTTTTCTTTAATGAAGCTTGATTTTGTATTTGCCTACATTCAAAGTTTAACATTTCTTTTTTTCAATTTGAAACTTAATTCATCACAACAGACCAGTAGACAAAACATATAACAATGAAAATATGATAAAAATAGTAGGCAATAAAATCATGAGATCACGACCAATTACATGCACCCTAAGGTATTTCCTACTACAGTTACATATTCCTCAAGTTAAGTGGCTTTTAACTGCAAATAAAGACTGGGAACTAGGGCGGAAAAATCCTCCTTGCTTAAGGAGAAATTAAGGATTTTCACGCATTTTATTTAAGAAATATTTTATTTATTAAGTAAGTTGATTTATTAAGTATGCTAATGGTATGATCCGTTCACCTAATTGTATTAACCAGGAGAAGAAAAAAATAATTGTTTAGAAAATTGTATTAGGAAAACAAGTAAAAAATGCTGAGTCACTGACCAAAATCATGGAAAGTTGTTGTCAAAACCACAATTTTAGAAATTACGCAAAATAGAATGGATAGAGTGATAAATGCTGCAATGAATATTTAATGAATATACCTGTATATAATTAGCTGTAAATTATGAGGCCACAGGCTAGACAGTCAAATATTGAGACTGCAAGTAGTTCCTTTCATGATTTTATGTTTCAGATCGTAGAGTTCTGTAATTTCTTTCCCACCAACTTCCTTCGTATTAATGTAAAAGTGTTGGGTGAACGCAGGCATAACTTGCAATGATTGCAACAGCCCAACTCTGGTTTTAGTTGCATAGATCGCACAGTGTTGCGCCACGATTTTTCAATATTAGAGCACTCATCTCTGGTGCTTCCAGTCCTCGGTTCAGTTCCAACTTGTGCTTTGTTTCCCTATTAAACCAAATAATTCATTGACAATAAAATTCTCACGTTGCGAAATCTAGCAACATTAACTTGTTCCCCAACTTTTGAAATTTACTCGGAAATGAATGCCGAAGTTTTGTATTAGTTTTGTACCACCAAACATAAAGTTTTCTACCACGTGTATTAGCCAGTAATGGACGATTCAATATTTGGACCCACCATTAACTTGTTCCCCCCAACGTAACAAAATTTCCCGAAAATAATGTCAAAGATTTGTACTAGTTTTGTACCATGCTGAAGCAATAGCTTTGTACCTCGTCCATTAATGAGTAAAGGAGATTCTAGTTCGGGGAAGAAAATTCTAATTCGGAAGAGAAAGACACAATTTTCATTTTGTTCCACCAATACAAAAGCTTTCGTCGTGTCTATTAGCTACTAATCGACGGTTCATTGTTCAAAGCATGAGATAATTGTTGAATTCGACTTAATGAATTGCATTCCAAAATGTCAAAGTTTTTGTACTATCTCTGTACCATTATGTATCACAAATTCAAAGCTTCCTACCACGTTCATTTGCCAGTAGTGAACGTTCATAATACAAAAAATCAAGAAAATTGTTGAATTCTACTTCACAAAAGCCGCTTGGAAATCATGCCATATTTGGTAGAATAATTGTGACATTATGTACTACATGTTAGACGGCTTGAACTGCAAAACGATGGGTAACGCTCGAAAGCGAAGAATTTCTTTGATCATTTTTGGAATGTTGTTATTCTCTGTGTCTTTTATTTTCCCTATATTTGTTCGATCCGTTTTATTTTTTAATCAATTATGGTACACTTTGCAGCACAAAAAGTTGGGTTTTCTTTATCGTAGGATTGCGACTATATATTCAATGTAGTCAAAATAATAGCAAAGTATAGACCATCCCCTCTGAACGATAGTGCACACATGCTTCGTTTTGCGCTATAGGCTGCCGAAAGCGTGAGAAAATCAACTTTGGAGCTTCCAATACAACTAACAGTAGAACTGAGGCTGCATGATAGCCCCAAAAACTTCAAAACGGCTCTATCCAAAAATGAAATTCCAAAACTGTGCAATATGTGCGCAAGGGATTCCACAGAGGTAATAAGGGATTCCCAGAAAATCTCTGATTAATATTGGTCAAAATGAGCCTGAATGGGACCACCTTGCAACAAGAAAAGTCGATATCTCAAACATATTTCCTTTGGCGAACGATTTAATGTTAAATAACGTGGTTGCAAAACAAATAGGAGTCAATTACATACATTTTAACGAAATTTTGCTGTATTTTTATCAATAAAAGAGACTGTCATTACTATCATTACCCGGTGCCAGTGATTACGTTTATAATCTCTACTGATAGTCGTCTTATTCGTGCTCATCTTGACCCTCATTTACTCCAGAAAAAATCTGGGGATACCCTACTTTCTTCTAGGAATACCTTGCGCATCCTTTGAACAATTATGGAGTATGCAATTTTGTATAGAGCAGATTAGAATTTCTTGAGGGTAACACGCCGCCTCCAGTTCTACTGTCAATGGTATTAGAAATGTCATCGCCTAGAATTCATTTTCCCCACATTTTCTGCAGCCTATAACCCCAAAACGAAGCACTTGTATACCCTCGATTGCCTATACTTTTCTATTTTCTACAGGAATTTCGTGAGGTAGGTTTGTCAGTTTTCTTTTTCTGCACCCTGTAGATAAGATATTTTTCTTCTATGTGTCTGTCGGCATGTTTTTCGAATTGTCGATTTCACAAAGTTCTCAAGGCTAACAGAAAATAAGATTCCGGCTTTGTAACATTCTGCTCCATGGTGAGAATAAGCGAACTCATTGAATATGGCTTGATCATTGTATATATTCATTACTGCTTGCTAATTTTCACGTAACGCTCTAAAGTCAGCTTATAATTATTTAGTTATGAAGGGGCTATACTTTTAATTGAAAAATGTGTAATTAAAATGGAAGTCAAATATATAAACTGAGAAAAAATTGTTTTCAATAGTTTTAATTTCAAATGAAAATAATAATAATAATAATAATAATAATAATAATAATAATAATAATAATAATAGTCAGGAGTAGCAGCAGTTCTGGCTGTTGCAGTAATAGTACTAATTATAGTAGTAGTAACAGTAGTAGTTGTTGATGTTTTAATATATCAGTAATAAACTATTTATTTATTTATTTATTTATTAGGATGAATGAAACAGACGTAAGTCCAGTTACAGTATTCTGTAAAAACTTATTAGAACTATGTTATTTATCTTACCAGGAATGTTTAGTAAAATGTAATTATTCCCTACTGCTAAGTTAGTAAAAACTTGTTTAAATAAACTAAACAACTGAACGTGTAGACGTTCAAGTATATTAGTTCCAATAAAACAATATTAGGTTAATCTCCACATGTAATGAAGACCTACGCTTGACAATTCAGACATTGGTTACAAAAGCATTCATCAAGATAATATACATGCACAGTATAGTGGGAAGAACATATCAATAAGCATGCATCCAACTTCAAAGCAAACTATAAGTACGCTTCTACAAACCAGAAAATATAAATTGTTTGAAGCAACAATCATGGATCTTGATCTTGATCTAGTTTTCTCGCAGGTACACAATCATGGTCGACATATTATAAACAAGGTGTAGTAGTTTAGTTCAGTTCAGAATTAACTGCGAACCTTTTCAGGTCCTTAGCTTTGCTCAATTGATTAAGATGAAGAAGTAACTACTATCAAAGAGATCCCACAGAATAGTTACGAAAGAAAACTTTCCTTCCAAATTCATAATATAGAAAATCTCACAGACCAGAACACTCGATGGCAGCTTCATTTCCCTCTCACATCAACACGTGACCTTTAGGTAAGGTAGAATATAGGCCAGTGCTAGATCATCATTGCCATCGTATAATAATTCTAGTACCATATGTTTTACTTTGTGAAATTCAGGATTTTCAAACACACGTTGTTGTGGAAAGTGCATTATGATTATTGACTGATAAGGTTCCGAGATCTTTTGAGTTCGAAGAGGAAGTTGTGATTTCTATTACTTGGATAGGACACTGAAAAACTTCCTATGTAAATTCATCCCGAGTGTCAGCTTCTTCCTGAGTCTTGACACTATTAGATACTTGCTCTTGTTTAGTATTTGAAATAACTTGATTCCCCGAGTCATAAATTAATGATGATTTTTGTGTATTGTCATTCTGTGCAAAATTCGAAAGATTATCTATTGAATTACGCTGCTGTGTTTAGTCCATTCTAAAACATATATCAGTATACGTTGATAATGTAGTTTCGTCGATGATGATCACTGAAACTGTCTCAATTGATTCGCTTTTGAAATAAAGACATCTGTTGTTGATGGAGAAATCAGACTTTCTCCATCTTGTGTGTTAGGAAGTATCTTGTACAGGGTAAGTAATAATGATGTACCCGATTTCATAAATTTATTTTGTGAAATATAATGAACATATCTGAATGTAATACATGTGGTAAGAAGGGTAACTCTCAAAGTTTTTTTCAGTCACATCACAAGTGCTCTATGTGAGCACCTCGCGTAACACGACACACATCAAGCCGATAGTCTATCTCCTGCCAAACCTTGTGTACTGTGTCACGGTCAATCTCTGCAATGGCTGCTGTGATGCGGGCGCGAAGGTCACCCAATGTTGTTGGAAGTGGTGGTGCGTAAACACGATCCTTTATGAAACCCCACAAAAAGAAATCACACGGGGTCAGATCGGGGGAACGAGGTGGCCAACGAATGAGAACTCGATCCTCCTGAGATGCACGGCCTATCCAGCGCTGTGGCAATGCCTCATTGAGATGATCCCTAACGCTGCCATGGTAATGCGAAGGGGCACCATCCAATTTGAAGAATGAAATCTGCACTATCCTCTTCGAGCTGTGGAAGGAGCCATTGTTGCAGCATATCAAGAAAAACATGTCCTGTCACAGTAGGTTGAAGGAAGAAAAAGGGCCCATAAATCTTTTCAGGGAAAATGGCACAAAACACATTCACCTTGGGTGAATCGCGTTGGTGTTCCACATCTGCGTGGGGATTATCAGTTCCCCAGATCCTTATGTTGTGTCTATTCACATTCCCAGAAAGGTGAAACACCGCTTCATCACTGTAACGTAACCTTTCGGCGAACCCATCCTCTTCCATTAACGTGAGAACATCAGCACAGAAAGACGCTCGAGCAGCATAATCAGTGTCTCTTAAGGCTTGTAGCAGTTGCAAGCGATAGGATTTCATTTGTAAACGTTTCCGCAGAATTCGCCATACAGTTTTCTGTGGCATTTCAAGTTCCCTCGCTGCCCGGTAGGTAGACTTCTGTGGACTCCGCACAAAACTGGCGCGAACACGTTCCACTGTCTCTTCCTCAGCTGAAGGACGGCCAGTCGATTTTCGCTTACAGATGCAGCCCGTATCTCTGAATTTTTCATACCACGTACGAATGGTTTTTCCAGTAGGTGGGTCTCTGCCATACTTGGTACGGAAATGCCGTTGAACACTCATCACAGAGTTGTTTACATGGTAATCCAGCACACAGAACGATTTCTGCTCTCCAGTCAGCGCCATTTTCGTTAACTGCTTCCAGCGCCGCGTAGCGGTAGACAATGCAACCATGCGGGACATAAACTAAACTCAACTAAACTTTGAACTTTTGCCTTTCCTTGCGCGTAGCTCACATTAAGATATGTTCATTATATTTCACAAAATAAATTTATGAAATCGGGTCCATCATTTTGACTTATCCTGTATTCTGGATCAGTGCCATGACATAAACCGCGTGTTATGACCTGGTTTTAGGACAAGTAATCAGTCTATCGTTAGAACATGACTGACTGAAGTTACCAACATTACAAACCTTATTTCTCTGTAGCATCAATTTGTTACAAATATGCTAATTATTCGTTGGACTTTTCATAATCAGCACATCTGACCTAATTTGTTCAATGATAGTTGCCAACTCTGCTGTTTTAACAAAGATTAGCTTCGTTTCTGAAAGTAGACGTTTTCTTATGCTGTCACTATGTAAGACCAGTACAAATTGAACACGTAACATCGTGTCAGGAAATGTACCGTATTCATAGTGCATAGCATGCTGTTTCAACCTTGCTACAAATTGTTGTGTGTTTTCATAATCAAATTACTGTATTTTGTGAAGCTTATTTCGCTCAATTATTTCCGAGTGCTTTTGAGCTAAAGAGATCTAATAACTTGGCTTTTACCTGAGCTAAACTGAGATCACTGGGCGTATCTGGCCAACAAGCCGATTTCAAGCTTTGGCACCTACGAAGGTAAAAAGCAAACTTTTCTTGTCATACTCCTCAATTCCTCGAACGGAGAAAAAATAATCAAACCGCTCTATCTAGCTTTCGATATTTGGATTCTACACATACAAACCTTCGAAACGTAAATTGGGCGTGACGTTCGTACCTGGCTGTGCCCCTGCTAAATTAGTAAAAGCTTGCTTAAATAAACTAATCTTTCAAGTATATTAGTTCCAATAAAACACTACCAGGTTAATCTCCACATGTAATAATATATAATGTCCACGTTTGATAATTCAGACATTTTTATTTTTTACAAAAGAATTCATCAAAATAATATACATGCACAATATACTGGCAAGAACCTTCAGCATGCAACACAAAACATATCCATAACCTTGCACGCAACTTCCAAACAAACTATCCATATTTAAGAATATATACGTTCGCTTCTACAAACCAGAAAATATACATTTGTTTAAAGCAACGATCATGGACGATTTATTCTAAATAAGATGAAGAAATAAGAACTTCAATCACATCTACATGTGACTAGCGACAGGAACACCACATTGTGAAAACACGAGTTAATCGTGTGTGCTATAAAAAATACCGTACCTGACTTACCTAACCTCCACATGCGTTTCTTCAGTAATTTTATTAAATTTCATAATGCGTTTAAATATATATAAAAGAAGGTATTTTCATTACGAAAAATATATATATAACTACATCAGCGTTCGAAACCGGGTTTTTGGATTAGCTTTCCGACATACTACCAATATTCTAAATTGGCAACTGGAAGCACATGCTTGGAAGTAATATTTACTTTTAAGAAGTAATGCGCATGCGCGAGAGTGGCTTAGTCTCTTGTGCTTATTCAGTCTCTAGTCGCAACTCAGGGATCCCACAGAACAATTACCAACGAAAATTGTCCTTGCAAATTCATCTTATAGAAACAGGACACACCATCACAGCACATACCTAATGTAACATAATAATAATAATATTAATAACAGTAGCAAATGCGTAGAACACATATTCAATTCAAAAATTCTTCAAATGCAATAATTCTTCAAAAATTATTCAAATGGTGTCTGTCACGATACGACATCCTCTGTGACAATACGCAGTAACTTTCAGCTCCTGTAGATGCGAGACTGCACATAATTTTGAGCTTTAAAAAGAATTATTCTTGTTTTGATATAAACAATGACGTCTCGACATTTCGTCATTATTTAGTGACTGTAAATAAGAATTTTACATATGGGATACTTATAATACACGTTGAGCAACTTACGCATTTACTTTAGTGCCATCAATAATCTGAATTAAGTTTAGAAGAGGTAGGAATTCTGACAAAAATCTGAGACTCCTTGCACAATACAAACAATTAGCTTTTTAAAGAAAACGTCAAATAAATCATGTAGTCACTTGGAGTGCAGAAAAAGAGCTGAAGTAAATAATAGTTTGGAAATCAATATTAAATTATTTTGAGTTGGCTACACTGCTAAGACAGAAAAAAGAGGTTAGTTGTTTCGGACTTAACCGTGTGCCACATAGAGCACACCCCTACAGGAAATATTACCCATCGAAGTACGAACAAAGATCAAATTCGTGGACTTCTTTCTCTGCGAGATCTAAAGGGAAATCCGTATCCCTCCTCCGCAAAGGTTCCAGGGCAACTCTCACCGTTAGTACACCCTCGAGACACATTGGAAACAGCTAGGATTTTCCTTGTTTGGAGCTCTACGAGCAATATATTCTTGTTTTATTTTCTTTCATAGTCTTTTCTTGCTTTATTACGATATCCTAAGGAGAACTGTTGTGGTCACAGATACATATCTATGCCTGTCTATGCTTGCTTATGGTTAAGAAAATAAGGTATTAGAGAAGATAGATTTAAAAATAAATAAATACTGTGATTAGCATCGCTTATAATAAATTTCATTGAAAAAATATTTATTTTTCAAGGATACGGTATTGTGAAGAACATAATTTGGCTTGCCTGTGTACTTGGAACTCAAAATATAAAGTATTATGCGTTGAAAAGAAATATTAATATTTTATACCATTGTAACTGGAATAAAAGTACTTTAATAATCAACTTCAATTTAATTACTAAATTTTAAACGCCCATGACACCTATGTGTGTACCTAATAACTTTCTATTATTGAAGTACAAGTTGAGAATAAAAAATGATGCAATCAATATTCCGTTTACAGCAGTTTTTCGACATGAATGTTGGAGCGTATTTTTAAATTTACCGCGTTGGCGTGTCATTGTTTTCTGGAGGTGGTGTTTATGTTTTGAAGGCGCTGAACTCCAAAATCAGAGGTTTTATTACGCTTACTACCGTCTGCGCACAATAGGGTTTACCAGATACTTATGTTCATTTTTTCACCGCTGGATGGCAATGTATTAGTTAGAATACTTTAACAAAGGATTTGCATTGATTTCTTTCCAATTTCAGATCTTTCAATTCACTAAATCTCTTTACATATAAAATTATTTAAGATGTAAACTGTGCGACACAAAAAATGACTAGGTGTCTTTGTAACTATGTCCCTGCTTAAATACCTTCATACTTCTAATTGACATCCTCTTTCTACCCAAAATTTTCACCTCTCTGATGGATATCGCTTGTGTCTTGAAATTCCCACTTGTACTGGTCTAATCTGCATGAAATTTGATAATCTTCTTCTTTCCACTCAAGACTAAAAATTTGTAATTTAATTTCCTCCTTTATACACAATTTACTGCAAATAGTACAGAATATTTCAGCCATTACGATTAAATTGTTGTTAATATCTGTTAATATATTATTTTATGGTTCATTTGTTTAAACAGAATTCGTTTTTCCTACGAAAAATATAGACTAAAGTAGATTCGTGATTTGCAAATGCCGTTGTAAAATACAAATAAAATAACGACTAAATAAAAAATAATCAAACCGTTAACTACCAAGTTATTAATGGACATTTAATTGGTATAATTGGAGAAATGGTCCGTCTCAAGAATATTTGTTTAAATCTCAGTAAATGATGATACACCTATTCTCCTGCTTACTTGATTTCCTCATTTGAAAAATTTAAGGAGACAAAAATTCTATGAAACACTTACAGTGCTCAACAACAGGTTTCTAAGGTTTAGAAATTCTTCGAAGTTTTACTCTTAACATGGAAATTATTAAATTGAACCCGAATAATTTAACCTAAAACCTTTGATAACTGTGATTAGATGGGAAAAAATAATAACTTTTACGAGCATAATGTTTCGATGTTTTACTATTACGAGCCACAATAATTTGTTTAATCAAGACAGGATTCTTTGGACCGTTATTAACGATATCATTCGACATTTCGCAATTGAAACCAGACCATTAGAAAGCTAATTTCTATCGTGCATAGGTGTGAGAAAAGGTTACCTCCTTCCTTTGTTAATTGTCAATTCGAAGCCCGCAAGTTTAATTACAGCGCAGCTACAGGGACACGTATTAATTCCCAATCATATCTAAGATCAGCATATACTCATGGCGCCTTAATGAACTAAACATTGTTGAAACAAGTTTAAGAAACGTGTGGCTCTCGTTCAGTGGTCCGTTTAGCCTCTTGTTCAGTTGATCCGTGCGTTAAGATGATATTGTATTTTATGCCATTCTGAGGTATATGAAAGCAGTGTCATATTATCTACAATTTTCTTAAAAATATATTCTTGAAAAGTATCTAAAGAATAAATATATTTCGAATTATAAAGAAAAAATCTCGTTCCTCTAATATCCATTTTGATCACCATAAAATCTCTGTCCAAAGAATACAGCATAATAACCGGAAAGGTAAATCCTAAAATGTATTGTAATCATTACCAATATGGCCAACTGGTAAATATCTTGAAACCCAAATGATTAAAATTACTGTTTCGGCGAAACCAGGTACAAATTTTAGCAGCTGAAAAAATAATGAGTTTTGAGTGTGTCCCTCTAAACGTAAAGTGCACTCCAAAGAAGAAAATTCTGGCTACACAACTGAATCAATAAATTGAAGCATGTTCCCTTTATTTTATGGGTCATATCATGTGAAATCAATACACTTGTTAACAAAATTCTGCTTTACCCTCTCGGATTTGTATGACTTTCAGTTTATTCCTTGTACCTGTGCAGTATGTCATTTTTCAAAGTTTTTTTTCGACACTGTGTTTTTTGTTCTATTAGCATTCATAAACCACAACGACAGTCAAACGTTGCGTGTTGCTAATATACAGAATTTCTTATAACTCATCAATGACTTGTGTTAAAGAGCTCAAAGAGGGATAATTTTAAAGCTCTTGTAGTAAGCTTTATTTTGATACAATTGCAATAAAGAAAATGTTTGTTTCCCGAAAATTGCCCCGAAATTTTCAAATTTGATGTTCTCAAAATCCGATCTCAAACATTTTCAAAAATCTTATATGTTGATTATACTTCCTTACAGTTACCATGTAAATTATAATTTAGGACGATAATGGCATTGCGAGATTAAAATATATGTTCGTTAATTGCCTACGGAGGGAAATCACTTTTGGTACATATTAAGAATTTGAATTTTGTTTATGGCTTTAAAATTGGGCATCTATGGGTCAGGTTGGGAAAAGGATTCAAGAAAAGTCGGTCAGAGCCGAAATTCAGGGTACCATCCCGATATTTGCCTGGTTTAACTAAGGAAAACCAAATGGTCTGCATTAAGAATATTTTGTTACGAACTCGTGTATGATAGAGATAAGCAAATTGTTCCCGTTGCTGATAGAATCGGAACTGGATAACGGAATCTTATAATTCGGACCCGGATTCGTATTTTGGAATATTAAACTGAGGGACCCGGATCTGGTACTTGGAATTAAGTATCCGGATTGTCAAATGGGATGTCCAGATCTGAATCTTCTACCCGGTTCCAACATCGGATCTAGGTACCCGGTTTATAAGATTCACATCTTGGCATCCGATTTGACGATCCAGATTTTCGGTTCCAGCAACCAGATCCGGGTCCTTAATTTCAGTTGAGAAGATTCGAATCCAGGTTCCGATTGAAAAAGGCAGGCATTGTTATCAGGAATCGTATCCAAAAAGATTTGATATGAACCAGAAATAATAAATATATATAATTATACATTTATTGTTCATGGCAAATTTACAACATAGCTTTGCTTTGGGTTTAATTTGTCTTGGTGTTTCAAACAAGGTTCCTGACATGAAAATAATAAAAAGAAAGTATAGATCATCAAAGGTGCACACATGATTCGTTACGGCGCTATAAAACATCGAAAACGCGGGGAAAATGAACGTTAGAGCTTTATATTTTCAATGCATTTAAAAATAGAACTGAGGCGTCATGGTACTCTTAAAGGCTTGAAATCTGCTTAATCGCACAACGCAAATTCCAAAACTGTGCAATGGGGGCGTAGGGGTCTTCTCTAAGGAAAAATGAAATTCCTAGAAAATGGTGGATCGAAATAAGCATGAATGGGACCACTTTCCAAAAGGTAATGATAATTCGTTTGCGCCAGGTCAATATCTCAAGTAGGTTTCCTTTGCGGGGCGATTTTTTTTAATGATACGCTTTTGCATAACAAATTAAGTAACAATTGCATTAATAATTGTTTAGTGTATTTATTGGTAAAAGAGACTGTCATTGTCCTGTTAGGTGTTGGTGAATACGTCTATCGTCTGTACTGATATGGAAAGAAGTTTTATTTATACTTGTTTCCATCCATTATTAACCACGAGAATACCTGGAATTTCCCTATTTTCTTCGGCAATCTCTTGCACATCCGTTGCACAATTTTGGATAAAACAAGTTAGAAGTCTTTGAGTTTACAATGCCGACTAAATTCTACTCTGAATGGTACTGGAAATATGAAGTTTTACCGTTCATTTTCCCACGCTTTCGACGGCCTCCTGTAGTATCGAAACGAAACACTTGTGGACCCTCCTAGGTCAATGTTTTTTTCTTGTTTTTATTTTCGCGTCAGGGGTCTCACGAGGCGGTTTTGTCGGTGTTATATTGCAACATTCATAAAGTGGACCCAATTTTTGTCAGTCACATCGCCCAACATCGGGATAGTTCTCTAAACTTAGGCTCTGGCCAACTTGTTCTTGAATCTTTACCCCTACCAGCCTGACCCATAAGTAAGTAACGCTAAAGACCATAAATGAAATTCGAATTCTTAATACGTACCATAGGTGCGGGTACTCTAGTGGTACAAGCAACAAATTGAAAATTATAGAAATCTGAGATGATGACGTAGAGGAGGTGTCTTGAGTTGACATTGAATGACCCTTATTTTCAATTTCTGTAATTACATTTTATGTAGCACGCACGTTATTAGATTATAATTAATTTCAATATATTATACTAGAATATAAGCATGTAGGAAACAAAAATATAAGTTATAGCTATTACATTTAAGTCAAATGTTTTAACAAATATTGGAAAATTAGCTTTGGTTTGAAGTAACTCCACTAAAATCATATAGAATTAGAAAGAGATTGCTGACCAATTACTGCAAGATGCTTAAAACGTAAGTGCTTCATATCAAACACTGATACAATTGCAATTTAAGGCAGCGCATGCCACTCATTGAAGTAAAGTTTGTTATTAAAACATATTTTTGATTTTTAAACTTATTGGAGTGCGTTGAGACAAAGAATCTAGTCTATCCTACATCAAGAAAGTATGTGTTTATACGTGCTTTCTGTTATTGTTTTGTGTCTTGATATATCCGAGAAACAAAATCACTATCCAGTTGTCAAATAGTTAATAAATGAAAATCCTACGGTTAAAGCTAACGAGAGCTTTTACCAGTCTTTAAAAGATGTTGAAGAAACGAATATTTTCTACACTTAAGTCAACGTTGGATAAGCGAGCGTTTAGAATATTAGTTAAAGTGTACATTGATTGAAAGCATTGTTATTAATACTGAACTCAGTATTTATTTAAATCTGCTGCTGTGAAAATTGATTTTAATTATCGTGTGTAATTTAAATCTAAATGTATTATTTTGATAAGATTAGTATATTTAAACAAAATAATTATGTAAATAGAAATGGACTCAACAGTACAGTTGAGGAAGGAACCTAATTTATTGACATTGCTGTATCTAATTTACTTTCATTTATTGACAGCTCTGTATAAAATAGTACAGTTCTTCGAAGCGCATAAAGGAAATAAACAAAGAAAAATATGATGTAAATAATGAAGTAAGTGCAAAGAAACAAATAGTAGAGGATGGAGTGTCATCTATGTGTTCCTCGAAAAAGTGTGTGTCTCTACCAGTAGCAATTCATCTTAATGTTACATGAAATTATCATGAATAAAAAAGATGGAAGTTATATTTCTACTAGTGCTATGATTATAATAATCATCAGATTGGAAGTTGGATCATAGATCAAATACACCGCGCATATAGTACATTACTTCAAGCAAAAACACGAAAACTTAATAAAAATTAAAATTATTTATGTGAAAAGGGGCCATATTGACTTAATTACAAAACAGTTCACTAAGAATCTCAGTGTCCGAACAGCTAACTGTACATCATAACAGACAGAAAGAACTGAATCCAATCTTCTAAAGAAGACATTCATTCAGATTAACATATTTCTTATTTAAGTTGAAAGTTCAACAACTACTTCAAGTCGGATGTTCAACACTAGTTCAGCTAATAACTCAGAAGTCGAGGGGACATACCCAACACTTTTGGATACAGTTTTTTTTTATTTTTTATAACTTTTAAGTAGGGTCTATTTGAGACGAAAATGGATTATGACACCTTGTCACCCTTGGGCAAATCCCAAAATTCAAGATGGCGTCCGCCGATACAATCACATGTGAGTGTCGTATGTTAATCATAGTGTTGCCAAGTCAATGAAAAGAATGTGTGAAAATGGGAATGGAAGAAAGTGTCAAAAGAATGCGAAATAGTGGAATACATAAAGAACCCGACAAGTAGTCGGGAATGAGTTTTTGTAATGTTATAAAACAGTGTTGCTAACTGCATAAAGGTAAAAGAGGTAATAAATGTACGTTAGAAGCAAAAACAAAGACCTGCAATCAGACAAGATAAAAGGGAGTGAATCAGCAGGCACAGAACGAAAGAGTGGTGTTACACATTGCCATGTAATATCCTGCGTCTGGTGACAGGCGCCATCGTTGTGTACGGACATGAAGATTAACAGAACAGTACCGAGACAAGAAATTATTATTATCAGGACCCAAAAAAACATGGAGCCGGCGAGGCGACTGTGATACCAGTAAAATGATACAATACGGAAGAATTCGAAAATACATTAGGCTGCTACACTGACCGGGAAGTGTGCAAGAACCAGTTAATTCTCAAAGTGCAGATGTGGATTTGCAAGGAAGTGGTCAAAGCACAGAGAGAGTGTACAGTATGCGCATTTGACCATCGCTATGGACTTACAGTCAACATCAACTCTGCATGGTAACAATCCTATGTCAAATGCGACACTAATGACATTATCAAATGACAATATCACTGAACCGATCCCGTACCCGACCTTTTGCCAAGCATACTGCAACATAGACCTGTAGATCGGTGCGGAAAGTTAATTGTAGATCACAGAGTGCAGCTTGATAATGAAATAACGATTGTGTAAATTCACCTTTTTACACTTTCTTCCATTCCCATTTTCACACACTATTTTCACTGAGTTGGCAACACTGTGATTCACGTACGGCATTCGCATGCTTCTACATATTGTAGACTCAATCGTTAATCATATTTACTGTATTCAGCATTTCAATTTTCTCGTTTCCTCTCAGCTCTTATCTAACAAATTGGCCTATCATCCATGAGCTGGCGCTGTTACTGCTTGACTGCGTAATTTTGCATGGAAACGACTATCACCACTGGATTCAGCGACCTGCAATTAGTTCCTGTAGAAACTTTCATCCGTTTTCTCCTGTCCGAGTTCGCGGGTGTCCCTTGTAAGTATTTTTTTTGTCGTTAGTAGCTTTGAAGTAGAGTCTATTTAAAATAATAATGGCTGACGATATTTTGTTACCATTGGGCAACTGCAACAATTCAAGATTGAGTTCGCCAATAACGTTAGTGTTCAACGCATTTTCACATATGATTGAATAATATCGCATGGTACACTCTATTTTGTTTTGTTTCAAGTTCTTCTTAATGTTAATTACTTTGAAGTAGAGTCTATTTAAGCTGCTGTGACATCTTGTTACACTTAGGAGCTCCCACTATTCAAGATGCCAACCGCCGAAAACATCACTGATCTACACGTTGTGCCATATGACTGAATAACGTGCAATACCTTGGAAACTATTAAGGGGACACAAAATATTACTCTGTCAGTTCGAGATTGTCAAGATAGTAATTATTGCAGTCATCTTGAGGGAGCATATTGAAACAGTTATCTTTAAGCAGCCGCTTTATCAGTGTATTCAGGAAGATATATTTTTTAGCTCATTTTCTTCCAAGAGTGCTTTCATTCATAAAAGAATGTGGTTGAGATTAAAATATCTGCTGCGTTATATCAACTCTTCTGTCTCATATGTCTGTAGCTGGCTTTATATAGAAAGTATTAAAAAGTAAGATCCACAAGCCTGAAAAGTTAATTACATCAGAAGCATCATTTTCCTAAATATGTCAAGGTATCAATTATATATTTAACATTGTCGTTTATTATCATTAATAAATACGGCATTGCCTGTAAACGTCTACAACGACACTGGTTCTAGCTCATAAGAGAGAACTTGCTTCATAACTACTGTTCGAGATCTAGCCTGCAATCCATATTCGGGATTAAATGAGGCCACTATTAATTAATATCCTGTCAACTGAAATGTGTTTCTTTGCTTTGCATCCAAGCACAACGAGTTTTGGCGTAGGCAAGAGAAAGCTTATGCAAGCTCACTCAAAATATGCATTTGCTTCCTTCCGATTGTTAAAGCATAATAAAAATTAACCTTTGATGGCATCATCACCCGAGTCGATATGTTTTCTGGATCAGTATTCCATCTCTGTCTACAGCATCTGATGGGGGAGGGGATCGAGGGGCACGCCGTGTCCTTATTATTTTTATTTTGGATTTGGCGTACCTTTTTATTATAGGGAGCTCTTTGGTTTTACTTTCAATAGGCAATCGCCACCACTAGGTGCACGCGTACCCTTACTTTTTCTAGACCACTTCTGCAACCCTTCCCTTAGCTTGTCTAACCCATTTCGAGCATTAATCTAATGAAATTCTATCCATCATTTCCTCTTTGTGCTTGTCTTGTAATATATCTTTACTGTCTTCATATCGCGCCCTGTGGTGAAGAAGTAGAGAATCACGCCAATAATCGTAATCATCTGTGCATGTCAGTCACCTTCTTTCTCTCTCCTTACCTCCTTTATCAGAAAACTAATATTTGAGCACATCAACGCACATTGGCATCCTAAAATTATGATGAAATAAATTAACTGATATTCTGTATGATTCAATCATATGACACAATGCTTTGAGCAGTGGCGTTATGCCTGATGGTATCTTGAAGTGCGGGTATTAGTCAACGATGACATGGTGTCAGAAGCCATTTTAATCTTAAATAGACTTTACTTAAAAGTTACCAATGATAAAAAAATACTTAATATCAAAATTGTGGGTGTACCACATGACATTTTTGTTATATCATACAATGAGTTGAAAAGGGAACGGACGCCATCTTGAAATTGTATCAACTATTCCCATCTCAAATAGACTCTACATGAAAGTTATGAACAATGAAAATAATGCAACAATTTTGGGTATCATTTGACATTATCAGTCATATTATAATGCGTTAAATAGTGACGTTATTGGCGAACACCATCTTGTATTGTGGGAGTTCCTGAAGGTTGACAAAGTGTCATCAACCATTTGCATCTAAAATAAACTCTACTTCAAAGTTGCTAACGGTACAAAATACTTAATATGAAAATAGGGTGTGTTGTATGACATTATTTAGTCATATGGAACAATGATTGAAACAGTAATGAATTGGCGGACGCCATCTTCAATTGTGAGCGTTGCCCAAGGGTAACAAAGTGTAATCATTCATTTTCTTCTCAAATAGACTCTACTTAAAAGTTATTAACCATTTAGGCCAACATCCCATTTGGCTGCCGGACTATAAGTGATACATTCATTGTTATCTTTCTTTACTGCGGTCTCATTTACTTGAGTTATCGCATCTTCATGTATGTAATTCAGTGATTGGTGCAAACTGTTCTTTAACTTCTTTACATAATGATAGTTGAAGATGTTAAATAGTTTTCTATGCGTTCATACGTATTGGGACGATTTTGAGCTTGGGTAAATTATCAAGCCAAAAATAATGTAATAGTGTACATATGATGTCCCCGATATGACATGACTTATGTGTCTATCACATAGTTTGCTTGAAATTATTGTATCTAATTATTTTAAAAGTTAGTTCAGTTGATAAAAGAACAAAACCAAGTTATTTTATTAATATTGTTATGTGTTTATGTTTGTAAGATGTAGCTCATACTTTGTATAATATAAAATCATTCCTGAGAAGTACAACAGATGGCAGCACATCTTGTTTCTGTTTTTAAGTCATGGGTGTTTAAGTAGTTAATGAAGCTTTTTATAGTTTAATATTTGTGGTAAATTGTGTTTTGTTAGCTCTCAAATGAAATTAAGCGTAATTATTTGTAACTCAAAGGAACACAAGTATTAATGATCCGTACTTAAGAATAAAACAACAAAGAATAACAAATATTTTTATATCGGATCTTATATATGATCTTTCTTAAGAAATAAATACCTACCTTGTGATATTTGTCTTTTTACTCTTCACGTATGCTCAGAGATAAAAAGTTATTATCAGCACCAGTGCCTGCAAAGTATGTTTGTTTTTCCTTTTATTATTTTTATGGGAAATAAAATTGAAAGGAATACTTCAGGTAAATATCAAATAACAAGATGAATTATTATGGTTTGACATTTAATGAGGTATATTGATAAAAACGATTGCATTATTTTCTGACCGCTAGGTGGTAGTAAACGTAATGTTAAAATATGATTGTAGTATCGAAAAATCAAAAGGGTATCCCTATTAATCCTTTAGAACCGTATAATACGATCTATTTCGTAAGTCCTTCTAGAATAAAAAGACTACGCTTTGCAGGGATAGTTAAGAGAGAGACAGCATCTAAGATAACTTCTCAAGAGTGAAAAAAGCCGATCTAACTGGAAAATTTGTTCTTGCCCTTTCATTCATCCAGGACTGATCTGGCAAGTCGATGACAAGCCTCGTGTTTGTACTACTATTGCCAGTTATATTTTTGTTTCCTTCCTGCGTCATTATCCTTCGTCTCTTCTCGCCACATCGGAAAAATCTTGTGGACTAGACTCATCTAGCCAAGGGGTCACAATTTTTTTGTCTGAGGTGGAAGGAGTGTTCGACACCTGAGCTGCTATCCAAACGGGTGGCCCCACCTTGTTCATCATCAAGTCGACATTGCACAAAGTCGACTACCATCATTAGACCATGACTGACCAACAAACAGGACGACATCAATTGCCACAACAAGTACCAGAACCAAAGAAATACAGCACGATAGGGACCATTCCAAAGCAACCACGAAAACGACAGGATTTAACTTCATCGTCACCACGATCGCGCTCAAGGTCTCCAACCTACAATAGATCGGGTCGAAACTCCCCACCTCTAAAGAAGACACACACATTAAGTGATACCGAATCAGATAACGAGAGACATATGGACACAGGAAACAACGATGGGACTCAGCCACTGCAAACCGCTTCATCAGCAACAACAGTTCATTCCTTCATTCTTACAAACTACGACGCTAAATATCAAAACACCAAACTTCTTCTTCAACAAATAGCCAAGTACATGCACAGAGATATCATCACTAGAATCATTCCAACTTGGAACGGCACAATACTCCAAACTCATGACGTTAACTTTGCAACCACAATACGAAGTAAGTTCAGTTATGAAATATTCGGCAAATCAGCAAACCTAGCACGCTTAGAGGACAAACGAAACAAACAGCCACCACCAGCCAGGAGAACACCTACACTATCAGTAGTAATCAGAGGAGTAGAACTAACAGTTACAGACGACGAAACCGAAACAGAGCTAAAGAACGAAGGACACTCAGTTGTGAAATGTTTGAGAATTAAAACCAGGACAGGGGAACCGACTTATATGGTACGAGTTCTAACCACTAGCCAAGAAACCATCGATGATCTACTCACTCACGGAGCATATATCTACAAAAGACGATATAGGGTTGAACCGTCACACACACCACCTTCGCTTCCACTTAGATGTGAAAAATGCCAACAGTATAACGCACACCATACTTCAAAATGCCCTAATGACATCAAATGTGGCTACTGCTCAGAAGCACATAACACCAAGTCTTGCACAAATATGCAACAACCTCCGAAGTGTACAACCTGCGGTGACACACATCCGACATTTAGCTATAAATGCAAAGCAAGACCGGCACCTGAACCCAGTAAGCCTGAGCTCATAGTACCAATCCGCACCACCGAAGCACCACAATCTATTAACTCTACGGTTACCTCTGTCTTTCAACCAATAACGATAGATCAAGTCCTAACTTTCATCACCGTTACTCTCCAAAATATTCATCCGTTTCAACGTCCATTCATTCTACAGCAAATATAAAACTATCTTACACGTCAACTTCAACGCTACTTATTCCGGTCCATATGCACATTTCCATGCTACCGCACTTGAAACTGAAGTTTAACATCCGACCAACCTACAACCAGACTGTGCTCATGTTGATGGCTTTAATATTTCTATTCATGAACATACGCTCCTTACCGGAACACAAAATCCTCTTCGAACAGCTGCTAACAGAAGAACACGTCAACGCTTTTCTATTAAATGAAACACACCTAAAATCATCGGATCTCTGCAAAATTCCACGATATTCAGTGATAAGACATGGCAGCCATATACCTGCTTTACGCGCCAATGGAGGGGCTGCAATAGGTTTTTCACCACACATTCCACACCGCCAACAAAATCCACCAATCGTTAACTTGCCTGAGCATCTAATTTTGACTCTTTATTACCAACATAACTACATTACATTAGCCACCATCTACGTCCATCCCGGACATTCGATCCCGTACAATTTCTTCGCACACATATCCAACAACTATCGTAACTACATCATTATGGCAGATATCAATATGCACAACAGATCCGATAGAGACAAAACCGCCTTTAATAACTTTATAGAATATCAAACAACAGGCTCCTTACACAAACTACCTAAACCAACTCGTCCTATTTCTAACACTTCACCAGACATAGTAATCACCTCAACGAACATAGGAACCCGCTGCACCATAGACGTTTTAGGCCTAATTGGAAGTGATCATGCACCAATCAAACTCACTCTTCACTGTCAACGTCCACCATTTGTAAAACAAAAAATACCAGCACGGGAAATTCTAAAATTTGACAAAGCAGATTGGGAAGGCTACAGAACCTATATAACGACACAACTCGCCCCGTTAGACCCACCAACCACAGAAGACGAATTTTATGAAACCATCGATAGCAACACCACGACACTACACCAAGCCACTGACAAATACATTCCCAAAAGCACTGTTCATCCTTTTCTACCCAAACTTCCACCACAATATCTACCGTTAATCAGACGCTCACGTCAATTTTACAGGGACTTCCAACGTACAGGCAATCAGGAATCATTAAGACTACACCAACAGCCTCAATGCACGGTTCGAAATTATATAAAAGCATATAAACTGAGGGAATGGATAAAAACATGTAATACGCTAGCCGACACAGCACACCCGACAAAATACTGGAGAAAATTTAACACCCTTACAGGTAAATTCAACAAAACCACGTATCCTATCATACAAGAAAATCAAGCACTACACTCTGATGACGACAAAGCCAATGCCTTTGCAGAATATCTTCAAGAAATCTTCACACCCGCCCCACCTTTCAACCCTTTCCTACGTCATCCCGCCGAACGGTTAGACCTCTCTTCTCCCCAGCTACAGCCTAACACAGCCCATATTCTCCCAGAACACCCACTTACTGCACCCATTACTCCAGACGAAATAACCCAATCATTAGCCCGTAAACGTCAATCTGCACCTGGCATCGACACCATAACCTATAAACACCTCAAAGAAGCTCCCTACTCCCTTATCCAACTCCTCGCAATAATTTATACCTTCATCTTGCGTACCGGCTTTCTCCCCCTACAGTGGAAGACATCCAAAACACTAATGTTCCTTAAACCCAAAAAACCTCCTCACTCCATCTCTTCCTATCGTCCAATCCAACTAACCTCTGCACTCTGTAAAACTTTAGAAAAAATCCTCGTCCATAGATTGCATCTTCATTTAGACCGTTACAACCTCATACCGCTTCACCAAGCTGGTTTCCGCCCTAATTTCAGCATCAATGACCAACTCCTCCGTCTAGTCAATTCAATCACGAACCACTTCAATACCTCTCAACCTTCCTGTCTTGTCCTGTTTGATTTAGAAAAAGCTTTTGATAAAGTTTGGCACGCAGCACTTATCCACAAACTCCTATCCTTCCGACTCCCTACAACGTATCTTCGCTTCATATTTAACTTCATTACAAACCGTCTCGCCTACATCTCAATCAACTCCTGCCTCTCACATCCCATTTTCCTCCACTGTGGGGTTCCTCAAGGATCTGCTCTATCACCTTTACTTTACATCCTCTTTGTTGCCGACATGCCTCCTTTACCTCCCAACATTCAACTATTTCAATACGCTGACGACACAGCATTTCTCGCCTGCAGTAAAACCATCCAAAATATAAACAGAACCATGACCGACGCCATCAACTCCTTTACCTCTTGCTGCAGTAAGTGGGGACTCTCCATTAATTCACATAAAACCCAAGCCATCGTTTTCCTTCCTCCTAAATATCGCTCACGTGTTCAAAGAAATCCATCACGTCTCACCTTATCTGTGCATCAAAACCAAATCCGACCTTCAAAACAAGTCACATACCTCGGACTCACCCTACACCAACACCTAACATGGCGACCCCACCTCAAAACCATCATTAACAAGGCATACCATAGACTAAACTTACTTAAACGCATTACAGGAACTACATGGGGTTTAAAACCAGAAACAGTGCTCAACACATATAAAGTATTCCTACGCCCAGTTCTCACTTATGGATACAATGCCTGGATTGCCGCAGACTACACTTTTTACAAAAAACTACAAATACTGGAAAGACATGCACTACGTATTGCATATAGAATAAAACTTCCCAGCCCAACCCAAGACCTCTATGACAGACTCACTTTTCCATATCTACTAAACCACTTAGAAACACTACGTATAAAATACGTCAGGAAACGCCTCGAATCCAATCATATACCCTTTCAAGATATCATAATCTCACACAAACAGCAACACCGACACTTTACTCACCGACATTCACCATTATCACTTCTATTCTCACTATACCACTACACTATGCCTCCAAACCACCCTGACATACCATTCATCTCTGCATACACCACATCGATCATCCCTCTTTATTTAGCACCTACATATTCTGCGCATTGACTATCTTGAACGTATAGGGCTCACCTGTTTACATCACGATCTAGAGTAGCCCTTAGATCACTCGTTCGTCTTATTTGTGGCAAAGTGTTGTCTCGTCTAGTGCACCTCATGCCCATTTAATCATTCTCCATTATTACACAACTGCTTTCTTTATACCCACAATTATGATTATGAGAAAAGCTCATAATGACCAAGATTAAATGAATAAATAACGATTAAAAGATTCAGGATAAATCTCTTAGCCCACCTACCACTTCCTAGGTATCCAAATTTCTTTAGTCATCCCTTCCCAAATAGAGGGTATAGCTCTCTGGGGGTGCTAGCGTAGCTAGCAAAAAAAATCATTCATCGTACTTTGTATATTTCTTTTGTTTCCATCTCGATTGTTTAAGCAGAATAGATGCATTTTGCATTTTATATTTAATATACATAAACCTTTAAGGTGTATAATCTTGTCAAAGTAGGAGCCATATTTTATTTTTTAAAAAATGTGATTTTTTTTAAGAATAGAGGAGCAGAAATAAATATAAATTGATGGCATAGTTTCGATTGCCTTTTTATCATGTGTAATATTAATCATTAGATATGAACAATTTTTTTTCTATTTGTTTTACTTGATTTGGTTTCGCAATACAAGATGTCACTTGCTTCAGTACTCTGTGAAATTGATATGCCTTTTCTTGAAGTGATTGATGTCTGAACAGAATTTCTCTTCAAAAGATTCTCTGAATTAAAAATTCTTCCTTTCTTTGAGGAACTTGTGTTTGAAATGTAGAACCTGCAAGCCAACTGTATTTTCAGGTTATCGCATATGATGTGTTCGCTTACTTAGCCTATTACACAAAGCCATTGTACGGCCCTGCTAAAGTGCCTAAGTCCCACAAAACGTTCAAAAATAAAGCAGAAACTTCAGAAATCATTACAAAATAATGTAAGAGCGAATAATAAGTAATAAACCTAAAAACACCAAAAATAATGCATGATAAAATAAAAATGCTTAAGGTTTACTTGAAGTTACTTTTAATTTGTTCTGAATCATTCACCAACTCTCAGAAATGTGACGATATTTCATCATGTTTCTAGCTTTGGCCATAACAAATAACAGTTGCTTCATCTTAACCAGACTGTCAAGTTGAAAGCCGACCTCCATACAGAACCTACCGTCTCTAACTTTTGGCACACAATAGATCGTAACTGCTAGGTGAGACTAGATCTGTTTATCAAAGAGTACATCCTCGTAGCAAATTTTCTTATTTCAAGTACAAACAGGAGCAGGCCGGTACGCAACACATAAGGCAACACCTGTTGCTAAAATAAGCTCTTCGGAGTTTCTTGTAGCGCGCAAAGTTTTTTCTATGATGGTAGTTCTAGTTTGGCCTAAGTTTTACTGTTTGAACTGAAAACTGACTTCGCGCTTTCTATTTTCCTAGAAGAGCAATTTCTCGTATCTTGTAATGAGGCAATGGATGAATGAGAGCTGGATATTCCTGTACAGAAGAAAGACAGATGAAAGTGCGTTGCTAGAAGTTGCATGTGCAGTTTCCGGATTCTCATAATGCGTGAAAGTGGTTTAGCAGAGTCTTCTCGGAACATTTCAAACTGGAAAGTGTCTGTCTGAGTTGTGATTTGTATTTCTTACAATTCAGGTTTTACTTCTTGATAAACGAAGTGTCTAGATGGATTTGTCAAGCAACACGATGGCTTGGAAAGGGCACTTCATCCTTAAATATCCTGTGTGAGGCTGTATCCACTGAAATTTTAGACAAATCCCGTTCCGTTAACGTTTTTGTTTTGAATTGACGACTGAGTGACTGTAATGTAAATTTACCCGTGCCTGAAGGGCCACCCGGGAGGGACTTCTGGCCAACCTAGTTCACTTTCGACCTTAGTGGAATAATACATAATAAATTTTGAGAAATAGATATTTATTTTGTGGTTATATTTAGCAACTCTTCGAGTCGGACCCGCACCAAAACACTCAAACCTCTCAAGCAAGAAACCTAGAAATCCACGATATTTTACAAATAAAATAGTTTAGAGTCAGGTATTGGAGAGGATTACTGTTATTATGGTTTTATAGACCGAAGCGAATTACATTGATTTCTCGGTAAATCCCGAAGACACAACTCGGTCTTGCTCATTAATTGTATGTGGAAGATTTAAAAAAATGGAGCGTCGAATTCATTCTTTCAGTGGAGATATGTATTAGTTTGCAATATTACTTCATTTTTGAATAGTTAAGGCCTAGAACGATTTAGTGCATTTTGTAGAACGATCCAGTGTTGAATTTCTGTGTTTAACTCCTCAATTTCTGTGTTGTACTTTTCTATCGCCGATGATGGTTACTGATTGTTTATTTTAGTTTTATTGGTGAATGCTTCCTTTTCAACAAATATGTGGCCGCCCACTGATCTCGGTATGTTGAGATGACACGGCAAGAGTTGTTTTAAAGCAAGGTTTATTGCAGAATTTAGCTTTTGAGATGACCTTACTTGGAGAGTCATTGTTTGAACAGAATACACCCACTTTAAAATATTGGAGGTAAAATTATGTAGTGTGTTATTCACAATTGTTTTGTATTTGTTGAGTAAGCACTTGGAAGATCATTGTCAAGTCTGGTATTAGCTTCATCCTTTGTGTTATTATCACAAGTTTCATTTTTGCAAGTTCTCTAGATTGTATTTGTAGACTGGCATGATTCGCTCAAACGAGTATTGCAGGCTCGATCTGAAGTAATTTATTTCTGTCCAATGGAGCAGGTTTTGGTATTTGTGGTACAGATAGATGTTGGTTGAAAGCCTCATAACCTCGTCAAGGTCTCTACCATCTATGAGGGCCTCTAGTGTTTTTTAAAGTTGGTAGAGGGACGCAAGATCGTTTGTACCGTACGATCTTAAGCCGGAGAACCAACTCTCACAGTATTTGGTCTACTGTGGTACACGGATGGTGTTCACTGTAAATGCTCGCTCTGGAAGTGACAGATGCTTCACTAAACCTGACTTGGCAAACTCTTTGCTATTTCTGGAACCATTATAGGCAGACGCTTGCCGGGATTTGTTTAGAGAACCATTTGTTAACTTTCGGGATGTCGCGAAGTTATGTCCCGTCGCTATTAAGCAACCAATAGTTAAAATGATGACAGATATAATTTAATATAGTTTTGATCTGGCCACGGCTAGCACAAAATAACATGACGAGCTGTATGTGGCCCGAGGGACATCTCTTAGCCATGTCTGCCATAAGGGAAGGTTGTAGTCTAACAGATTAAATGGGTTCGGTAAAAAAATATCATAAACTGTTACAAAACAAATGTTTGAAATCAGATTTCAATATCTTCGTATCAAAGCTTTTTTAAATTATTTTCAAGCCTCAAGAACATGGGATTTTTTCATGTAGTTGGTACCGTAGCTGTTACTCGTAAATAATAGCTTCGTTTACCTACTATAAGGATAAATCGAACATTTGTTAATCAAATAACATCTTTACGCAAGATGTTATTCCGCAAGACGCAAGATGTTATTTACGCAAGATGTTATTCTCAAATATGTAAATGCATAATTATAAATAAACATAATAAATATTTAATAAATTTATTTAGATGTTAATTTGTTGATATGCTGACTTGATATTCACATGGAAGTGCTAATAATATGTTGACTTCTTTTATCGGTTCAGTTTTTGCGTGATATGTCCTACATGAGTAATATTGTTCACTTTAACTAGGAAATACTTTTTCTTGTTAATCACATGTGCTGAACTTTTTAAGCATTCAATCAATAAAAAAAAACTAAAACAATTTTGAGCTTACGTTTTCTGTTTATCTAAGAGATGTCAGCATCAACACCTACAATATTTCTTGAAACAATCTGACAGAATTATCACGTTTATTAAAACGTTTGTTTTTTTTCAGTTTGGTTAAATGAAAGTTTGATGGAGATGTGTATAATAAGGATATTGTATCCACGTATAAAGCAGATTTCTGTTGTTTAAACAACACTTACAAAAGTTTTTTATGATACTTTTTATTTCTAGAGTAATGTGTTCATGGGTATAGCAAGCTAGTGGATGAAAAAGACTAACTAACATTCATACCACATCATTTTGGAAGGGTATGGGCAATAAGAAAAACGTTTGAGAATTTGGCGTATTTCGTAGCCAGCATTGTCAGCTCTTTTACTTCTTCTATGCCCTAAAATTTAAAACAACACATACACAAAAGGACAAATATAATTCTCAAATTGTAATCTACCGTTTTGGCCTTAACCTTGCCACACAATGCATTTCTCAAATTAAATACCGCAATTAAAAAAGCATCTGAGGAACTAATAAAAAACAGGATAAATATCATCAAATCAACTGATGGTTACGTATTTGTTGGTAATGAAGATTTCATTTTAAAAAAATGCAATAAAAGTAATCTACACCTTATTGTAATCCCAACCAAAATAGATGACACCGACGATGAATCCTAACGATCAACATAAAGCAACAACATGTTCAATTAAAACACTTGAAATACTATACAGAAATATCAACGAAATCCGTAAAAGTAAACAGGAAACCTTACAACTAGTCAAAGATGAAAGATCAACATACTTAATGAACCTAAACTTAAACCAACTTCATTTTTAAAGGTAGAGTCTACCTGAGTACAGCATTTTCAGAAATGACAGAAAAGAAGCTTCTGGAAGAACGGCCATTCTTGTTGAAGATACTATAGACTCACAGGAAATGAATTTAACAGATGGACTAAAAGACATTAATTCCTCACCTTTTATTTCAATAACAACCAACACGGAAACTATAACCATAGGTACTTTATACCCTGAAGGCGAGATATCAAACTAACCTTCTCATTCATCCAATATGTAGAACAATATATAAACTTGTTAGCTGCAGATATAAATAGTCAACATGGAATGTAAGAAGACAGAACCACAAACGAAAATGGCAAAGCGTTATTCAACTACTTTCTCAATTCCTATCTAATTAATTTATTGTTTTTACTCTATTAAACAATGCTAACCCACATTGACCATGAATTGATATATTACGTTAGGAAAATTCATTCTAAAATAAAAATCATAAGTTCTTTGGAATTATCTTTGTGTAGATAGGGTTTGAAAGAGGAAAAACAAGATATGTCCCAACAAGCATGCAATAATGACGTGTTAATGGGACATCTAGCACTTCATAGTAGTCTATCCCTTGGAGTAGGATTGGAGAGAAAATGGAATCCCCATGGATTTTACTGAAGACAACATATAACCTATCAAATTCTCCGATGAGGCGTAAGAATAAGTCAAATAAAATGTACACCTATTATGACATAAACTAAGTTACAAATTGGCCTAATTTTAAAAAAAAAAAAACAAGAAGGAAAATAAGCACCTTACTTAACTTAAACCCAATTGGACAATCGTATATTGACTTGAAAACGTGAAAACAGTTTTTTGTTAAGTTACATAGGAACGCTCAACAATCAATCTGTTAATTGTTACTTATTCAATATATATAAAATCCCAAGGTCACTCATTCACTGACTGATCAAAATTCAAGGGCCAAACTACTGGAGCTAGAAACACCGAATTTGGTAAGAATGTGTTGTATGTAGGTAACAGGAAAAATCCAAAATTTTGAAAAAGTCGCCATCTTGGATCCAGAATGGCCGCCAGACCTATTGTTGTATAAAGTGCATAGCCTAACCCGCTGGAGCTAGAAACACCAAATTTAATATGAATATGGAAAAGATGGGTTGCGAAATTATTTTGAAATTTTCAATAAACAGCCATCTTAAATCCAAAATGGCGGACTTCAAAAATTCCATTTTCCACACCGTTTGAGCTAGAGATACGAAATTTTGCATAAAGATATATTATCGAGAGTAGTTTAAGACAATATTACAACATTTTGAAAAAGTCGGCATCTTGGATTCAAAATAGCCGCCGAAAAAGCATTTTCCTCGCCGTTCGAGCTAGAGAAATGAAATTTGGTATGAAGATGTACAATCACGAGTAGCTTACAATAAATGTGGCAAACCTTCACCATAGGGCAGCAGTCCCCCAGATAGTCTGGGTACAATAAACGGGTGTGTAGCTCATAAATCCTCCGAATTGGGGTTGCAACCCGCTACGAATCAGCTCTTAAATATAAAGCTGAAAGTTTGTTTGTTACTTATACAAATCAACACGCGTGCAGTGATTTCTACGAAGTTTTATTAAAATGTGCATTAAGTACTGAGTGAGGTCATGGAGGTACTCCGCAGTCGTCAGTGTTGCCTACCAGTTAAAAAAAAACATTTCATTTTGCTTCAATATCATTGGGCGTGTATGCACCAAACTTGGCATTAATATTATTCGGCAGCCTGGAAAAAAATACTACAACATTTTGATACTACAACAATACTCGCAAGTCGCCATCCTCATATGATCTTAGTTATCAGTGTTACCAACATATTTTCATACCAACCGAATACATTTGACCCCGCTTCAACGGCAATGCACATTAGAAACTTACGCTAAAACATGAGCAACAAGAAGAACCATATTAAAATGAATTTTAGAAGTGTTTGCAACTGAACTAACAGTTAAAAATATACTTGCTTTCTAAAATGTATAATGATTTTTACCTAGGAGCTAAAATCCTCCTTAATCTAGCTCCTCTGGCTAATTTTACCTAAGAGCTAGCCAATCCAAATTCCACCTCTAAAAATCAAGCCGATCCTGAACAAAAATCTAACTTTGTGTTTAATATATAGGAATCGGAGACACCGTAACGAATTTACTTATTTTCACGACGTAAATAATGAAATTCGAAATCGGTTATTTTAAGGTGATATAAATACCTTGGCTGGGAAACCGGGACTGTCGCCCCAAAAGGCTTCTGGCACTAGCTAGGAGGAGACCCCTTAATTCATCTTGCTAAGGTTAGGGGAACCGATCGAGGTAGACGCCTAATGTCCAATCCATACGTTCATTGCAATTGCTTGGCGAACCAACATGAATGGGCTGCTCACAAACGCGCATTAGCAGTCAGCGTGGTGAGTCAAATGTTTGCACCTCTCCTTTCTTTACATATGATGGTACAAGTAAGAAAACAGCATCGGAGGACCTCATTGAACTTAAGAGGATTAAGTGGGACATCATAGGACTATCAGAAGTGTGGAGGAAGAATGAAGAACTGTTGAAGCTAACGTCAGGGCACACGTTCTACTTCAAAGGAACAGAAAATGGAAAACCGACGCCTTAGATAAACGCATATAACGCTAAATCTGTCATAGTCGAAGACACTTCGTATTAATGCCCTATTAACGAAATTAAATGTTTGTTGAAATATAGTTTAACATTCAATATTTTTCAACATGAAAATGAGAAACGAGAGACGTAGTTAATTTTATTCTATTCGCTTTTAAGCACAATTTTTATGGAATTAACTTGGAAAGTTAATATAGGGCTCGGTTTACATATAATAGTTAAAAGCACGTAACATTAACGTCCTATCAACGAAATAAAATTTTCCTTGGAACGTAGATCGAAATTCAAGGTGTTTTCAACATGAAAAAGAGAACAAAAAATAATAATTAATGACATTCAATTAGCTTTTAATTACAATTTTATTTTCGATTGAATTAGAAAGAAATCCATGAAACAAAATCTATACCATAGTTGAAAATAACAGTTGAATCCACGTTGAACTAACATCTTTTCAACAATATCATGTCCTTGTTGAAATATGATTTACAATTAAATGTTCTTTTTTTCAACGGATAACGGTTATTCAACGAAATCAACGAAAAATCAACGTTCAAAACACATTGGTGTGCTACTGGGGATACTGGTGCGCGATAAATTGTAATATTGATATTTGGAAGTATTGTTAGCACCCTGTAACCGTAGCTATTTCTTAAGTCCCTAAGAATATACAGTTAACGGTTCGCAGGGATCAGGGATTCCGCCAAGAGTTTCGGTTTCGGGGGTCAAGTCAAAATTGGGAGGGTGTAAATAGAATGATGCACGGTTTCTATCAATTTTGGACCGTAAACATTTTAAAGTTGGGAGTGCTGTCGAGAATGTGGGAGGTGACATCCCCCACAGGGGTCTGGTGGAATCACAAGCAGGGATGATTAACAGAAAAGAATTATCTAACAAGTAAATATATCGTTGCTTCAAAGTGCTTTTTGACCAAGGAGTAGGGTACATCAGAAAAACTCCAGAGAGCATGATTAAAAGTGCTTTCGTCCATGAAGACGGACGCAGTGGACAAAAGCTGGTACATAAGAATATTTATAGTTTGATCTATGTAGGAGAACACAAACGTTTATTTATAAAATGTTTGAAATAATGGGAAACAAATACGCATTAATGGATATTGAGTAAATGCGCTATCTGTTACAGGGTAGATCTATGTTCTTATAAACGAAACTTTGGCCACTGCGTTTGTCTTTATGGACGAAAGCGCTTTTAATCATGCTTTCTGGTGTTTTCCTGATGTATCTTATCCTTCCTATTCCTCTACCAAGTTTGGTCAAAAATCGCATTGAAGCATCGATAGGTTTACTTTTAAGATAATTTCTCAAGAGTTCGAAGAAGGAGCTTCGTGAATACGTAAAGTTGTGTACTTTCTATAATTTCGTGCTGTACATTTAATAACCGTTTATCATTTTACGAAACGAAACACGTATTTTAATCGTTAACTAATAAAAAATTATAAAAAAAGGTAAAAATGATAAGATAATATTCTTCCACCGACTTATATTCAAGCTCACATTAAAGCTTGTCATTTTCCCTCTCGTCTGTAGGTTTTAATTGTTAGCAAGATAGGACACCAAAAAGAAAAAAGAAACTCAGAATAGAAGGCGATATATCACTAGAATTGTCTGTATTCACAAAACATAACCATGCAACTCTGAAAAGACTAGAGTTAAAGCAAGAGGAGGACCAGGCAATGCTAGACTTATTGAATGCATATTATTCCTTATGAAATCCTTTTTTTTTTTTACATTGATTTTTATATTTCTATTATATTCCCAGAGATGGTACGAGGTTCTGTAATTAATCTTTTGCATCATCATCCGTTGCTTGTTGCTTGATTTATTGTTCCTTTCTTCCCCTTTCATTCATCGTATCTTGTATATTTCTTTCCTTTTGATCTTGCTTAAATTCTTCTTAAACAGATACCCGCATTTGGCATTTTATATTTAACATTCGTAATCCTTTAAGGTGAATTATTTTACCACAAGTGGGAGCCATATTTTATAATTAAAATTTGATTTCTTTTAAGAATATAAGCAGAAGTAAATTTAATTTGATGGCATAGTTTCGGAACTTGACGTTATTTTACCGTATGTAAGATTCGTCATTTCGTATGATTTTTTTAATTTGCAAATTACATATTTTTTTTCTTATCACCTTTCTGAAAATTAAGCTCCAGTATGAGTGCAGTAGAATATAGTTCAGAGTTCTTTTTTAATTTTAAATATAACCTCACTTTCAACTACAAAAGTCCATTTATTTATATTTATGGCATTTTTCCTATGTTTAGTATTCAGAAGACGACCTTAAAATGATCGCAAATTAATGTTCTGTTATTTTTGTTTTAATTTAAGATGAACTGCATTCATATCTTGGTATATATAAAACTGTAATTTTACCCGTTACAAGGATTTGGAATGCAAAATGTCGTTTGCTTTTGTACTCAAATGTAATTAGTATGTTTATCATTGAGGTCATTCATGCCGGAACGGGATTTCTCTATAAGGGATTCTCTAGATTAAAAATCCCAAATTGGGTTTGAAATATGGAGCCTACAAGTCAACAATACTATCGAGTTGTTGCATATGAAATGTCCGTTTCCGTAAATTGTGATGTTGGCCTGCACTAGTATGACTCAAGACAGCTAGAACATGTTCGTTATTAATTGTTAATGTAAAGTGACAATCTTGTTGAACATAATGCAGCAATAAGTTCAGTAGTAACTGTTGTGTGAAGTACCGTGCGGAAACTTGAAGAGGACATTGAATTGTATCCAAGTTGGGTTACAACGATTGTACGAACTTAAACTTGGACCATCAATATAACAAGGGAGAAACATCAATATAACATTTGCAGATGACACAGCTAGTGAAAGAACACGGCGTTGGTTTGACAATTTTGAAGCTGCAGATGTGCTCCTTCAAAACAATTACAACCTGGTTGACCCACTAGTGTTTGTGATAACAATCAACTAAAGGTTTGGTGGAATTTGATCCAAAGCAAACTGTAAGATCAATCTTCTTGAAACTAGTATTAATATGTTATGTAACAGTCTCCGAACATCTCATCTATTAACGTGTAATGAAAATTGGATCCTATTTGACAATCGCCGACGGTTTGCTCAATGGTTTGCCGCCGATTAAACACCTGGATATAGGACTCATGTCAAATCCAAATCTTCAACCAAGAAAGGTAGTGTGTGGTTTGTAGCTGGTGTTATTTAGTGTTGCTTCTTAACATCAGGCGAAATAATGAATTCAGTGATGTATTATAAAAAACTACAACAAATGCGTGAGAACTTATATGGAAACATAGGTGAGGCCGCTTTCATCTAATTAGTAGGAAAGTTCTACATTGTACATTGCATACGTTCAGTACAGAGATATTATATATAGTCGATTGTAGTCTGGAAAAGAACAACTTTTGTGTTCTAGTTACACGATCATGTGTATATACATGGGTCAATAAAGGGCTAATTTGTAGATGTTTATTTCTACTGAGGCACCAATCTATAGTTATATCAATGAATCTATGCCTATTATCTAGGATCAGTGTCTAAAACCGAGCTGCCGTAGCGCAGTTTGTAGATTGTTGGCCTCGGAATCGGAAGATCTTGGGAATGATCCCAGTGGCCACTAATCTTCACCGGGACTTTCCTGTTCACTAGACAAATGCCGGGATGGTACCTTCAAACTAGGCTCTGATATACTTCCTTCCATTATCATTCCCCCACCCCATCCCGACCTGATCCAAGGTTGCGCAAAATCTATCAATGAGCTCAAATCAGTGTTGAGGTATTTATACATACATTTCGGTAGACACTGTAATTGGCGCAGTAATTGGAACACTGAAAATTACTCCCAACATTTGTAACGTAATTTGCTACGTAAGTATGCTGATGCTTTATGCCACTAATAACAGAGGTTAACCTCCAGTTTAAAGTGCACAGAAAATATCTCCCTATACCACTCCACACCTCAGCATGCACTGGGTTAAGGACCCGCAATAATGTTTTACACGAATCGCTACCGTACCCCACTGCACGCCGACATACAAAGTTAAAGTACAAGGGCGATATTATTATGAACACCGAACAGACTTTAATACATTCTGGGATATTGGTAATTATCCGCCTTGGGGCTTGACTAATGCTGCGAGAAAGATTAGAATGTGTTTGTAGACAATAGCTTAATATCCGAATGAAATAGCATGCAGTTTCATTTTTGAAATTACGTGATTTATTCTCAAAGCACTTCACGTAAGCACAGCTATACAATAACTGAATAATCACACTAACAAATAAATTAATATATAACTTGATACAATACCACCTATACATTTCTTTTCATATTTGTTGTGCCTCACCCAAACAGCTGACTTCGCTGTACAAGAGAAAAAAATATGTTCCTACAGAACCATTACTTTTTGTTTCACCACACGAACCGCTGCTCAATTTCCGGCCCGAGTGTGGTACTTGAAAGTGATCGAAGAAACTACCACTACATGAGATCACGGGAGTTTTAGAATTAAGAGAATAAGTCCTAATAATGTTATCCCTTTTAGTGATCGTGCTTGGTTCGTTTCTCACTGCAATATAGTAACTTGTAATCTCAATTCTTGCCCAATAGCACTCTAACACTTTATAGGCTACGACACGTGGCAAGTAAGTTAAGTCAAGAACAAAAAGCAGAAGCAGTCTTTTGCTATACGTACAAATTACAACATTCACTTCCAATATCAAACAAAAATAACGTAAAACGAATTCACAAATATTAAGGCTGCTTTTCATGAATAATATCAAACACGAGGTTGAATTCCAACTCGTGAAAGTAATTGAATTTAAGAAAAACAACACGAACAAAATGTTCAAATTTACAAAGGTAATCAAAATGGCGGATTCCAAGCACAAGAACGGGATCGAATCCAATAATATATCATGAGCTAAAAATGAACGGGATCGAATCCAAGCTATCTATCCAGTACTAACCACCACTACTTTACATAACTATAATACGTTACCAGGCACTTCAGAAATGTAACTAGAAATCAATTCACTAGAAAATCAATACATGCCCAAGTTACGAACTGTAACAATTTAGAGGTCTGAAAACATCGACCTTCCCTGTTCCTTACCGTTTTCAACAACTGGCGGAAACAGCCGCTCAGTTGCCGAGGCAAGCTACAGATGGCAGCACGTCTGTGGCGCGAAAACAAAAGAAGACTCTACGCGTCACAGGAGCGTGAGGAGTAATTTCGGCGGAACTGTTACACATTCTCATTTGATTCGTTTGACAGAAAAATTGAAAACATTCATACGTATTCGGAAAGATAAGTTATCTATTTAGACGATTTACGGGTTTCTTGGCTCTTACTCAATTGCTCTGTTCTGATTCCCTCGTTTTCGTTAGTCTTACCAGAAAATAATCTGATGACACTACCTTAATCTACCTTGATTGTTTTCATGATCGTCAGTGGACAAGGATCGGATAGCCCAGTTAAGTGAACGTGTGTACTAGTCTTCGGACTTAGGACGAGCGGCCATTTAGACTGAGTTTTACTACACTCACAATAAGTGAACAATGAATTGGTACCTTCAACGAAGACGAGGACCAAGTCAAGTTAGGGAAAAGCTCTAAGTTTATTTATAGAACTAAATATGCGATGTTAACATATGAATTTTTTCGACACTGGAGATGTATACATATTTGTGTCTTCCACCGCCTATTATGGAAGTTTAAAACTTCCTTCAGTTTCACGAAGTGAATGCCAGAATTGTACCTACACTAAATAACTAAGGGTTTTCATTCCTATCCCGACGATGTTATAACTAAGGGACGTCATCTTTCTTTCTTCTAATTGGTTTAATTCATAGTTGTTATACAGTTCATAAATCATCCGTTTCGAGAACAAAACCAATCATTCGTTAATGTCGAGGAATGATTATAACAGGCAAAGATTTAATAATAGATTTACTCTTCTAAGAACAAGAGAACGTCAGAAAGCTTCGTTAGTATTCATCTTTCTGTAATATTCTGTTAAGTAAAACAAAAGATTCCTCCATTAATCTTAGTGTCTTCATCCGGTCATGCGTTGTTTCCCTTGATCGCACACTGTGTTTCAGTTAACTCTGGTTGTAGTCTTTTGTTGCGTTTCTGTAGACCAATGATTATTTCAATAGTTTCTAATATAGGTTTCTTTTTCAATGTAAATTGTCTTGTCAAATCTTCAGCCATATTTCATTCAAAGTGTTTATCTACTTCGGTGAAAAGAAAGGTAAAAAATAAATATACAAAAGCGTTAAATTGATGCGAATGTTTTCTGGACTCTTATAAGCTCGTCTAGTTCTCAATAAGCATTGAGTTTTGTGATATAATCGAGGCATCTCTTGATCCCTTCATTCATGTGTTTGTCAATGTGAAAATTAGTCTTTTCCCTCTGTCTGTTCAGTAATATTTTACTGTTCTCGTGTTTTATGACGTTGTAACATACAACAGCAATTTGTCCACTTCTAGGATCTTTTTCTAGTATGAGGAAGGTGCGGTAAGTAAGCTCCACGTCGACAGCCTCTCTTCCTAGCGTAGGTTAAACTGATTGTAGGTATTTTATGGGCCTGATAAGCTCTAGCAGCCCTATTTTCGAGTTACAGCTATACGCTTCGCTTTCCTGTTTTTGGACATGATTTCTGAGGTCGTTTACTTTAAGAGTGATAGTTCTTTGTATTCGTAAGGCAATAGATTGTAAGAACATTAACTTTGAATCTACTATGAGCAATAAAACTATGAAGCATTGTATTTAATCTTAATTCGCCAACATATTACCATGTCTTAATACAGAAATATCGTTGCTATGTTGTTCCATTGGTTAACACAGGACACACATAGTCTGTTTTATATTAATTAATGCTTGGCTACCGCGGCCTTCAAAATATGCATCCAATTTTACATGTAGACATTTCTAAGAATATCATGGTTTCGTGTGGTTCCTTCGAAATAAAAAAAAATAACTCAATAGCCCTTTCAATACATTTCGTGGCCTTACGAGCTATTTACTGTTTAGAAATCAGGAAAAATATAATTGAAATTTCCATTAAAAAAATGTTATGTGGCTTATTAAAACATAATTTATTTCTAACAAGAAGAAAAAACGTCACGGAGCCTACATTTATTTACCTGACGATGTCCCGTATTATGTTTAAAAGGCTATTGAGTCATTTTTTCCAAAGAACGTCACGAAACGACGATATTCCTAGAAATGCGTGACTTGCTTCTTAAATGGGAGGCTTATTTTGTAGGCTGACGTAGTTTACCCATATGGACTGTAACTGACTGAAAGCTCAAGAGATGGCAGTACGTGTTCTACATGTTTCTAGTCTTACTATTACTGTACTTGTTTATATTTTATTTGGACATTTTATTAATTCAGATTTTTCATTCTCGTTAATTAATATTGCTATTATTCTTTAATTTGAACTCTTAAGTTCAAAACGTATTTGTTTTCAAGATTATTTATATAATTCTTCTTTGCAACGTAGGCGTTACTGTCGAAGCTGGCCTGGACCCGAAAACAAATTCCCTTCAAGACTGCCTGCTGAGATTCATAAGTAAAATAAATCTTCATATGAATTCATCATTACCTTTGGACATAAGGAATCAGTTTCCCGCCAGATTCTATTTACAGTCTGTCCCCCATTCGTGGAAAAAGAATAAACATAGCGGTTATATTCTCTTTACTGCTCATGCAAGATTTTGCATAGGTTGAGTAAAAATAATTCTTCAACAGTTCGTTTTCATACTGCTTTTTATTCTTTTCTGTGGAAGGAAGAAAAGCAGGAATTATACAACAAATTTGAAACCACACCGATTGCTATGAAAGAAAGCCAGATGAAATATATAAACTAATTAACTAACTCTATGGCTTATGGAACTTGCACGACAGTAACAAACGTTCGAAATTGGATTCTATCCTGGGCAATATCAAGCCAGTTTTCATCACGATCACCTACGTCTCGAAGAGATCTTATATTGTCCACCCAACGACGTTTCGGTGTTCCCAATAGTCTCCTTCCATCAGGCCTTCCAACCAGGGTAGAATATAATCTTCGTTTTTTCCCATCTGAGCTACATGGCCTGTCCACCTTAGTCGTCGCGATTTTATTATTTTTACATCTGGTGAATCGTACAGTCCGTGGAGTACTTCATTATGCAGTCTCCTCCATTCTCCAGTCATCTCGTCCCGTTTCGGCCGGTATATCTTTCTCAAAAAATTATTTTCAAACACACGTAATTTATATTAATCTGCTAGAGTCGTACTCCAACTTTCGCAACCGTAAAGTATTATCGGCAGAATAACCGTTCTGTATATTTCCAATTTCAATTTCCTTGATATTAATCGCGACGTTAGAAGTTTCTGGACTGAATAGAAACACGCGTTCACCGATACTAAGCGAATTTTTATTTCTTCCGTGACCTCATTTTCGCTTGTTACGCATGCTCCCAAATATTTAAATTTGTTTACTTTCTCTATGACCTCATCCCTAATTATTATGTTTCAATTAATTCATTCCCTGTGTTTCGACTTGTTACCATGTATTTTTTTTTATCTATGTTTACTTGTAGACCTATTTCATCGCACGCTTCTACTAAGACATCGGTGTTGTTTTGTAGTGCATCTATATCGTCCCCTATTAAATCTATATCATCAGCGTATACGAATAGTTGGTTCAAACCATTCAATGATAGTCCCTTTGTCCCCTTTAATTTTTAAAATCGTATATTGTAACGCAAAATTAAACAGTAGTGGTGACCAGACATGGCCTTGTTTCAATCCGTTGCGAATCTTGAAACTATCTGACATATTATTACCTATCCGTGCTCTGCTTATGGGGTCGCTGAGACACATCTTCACTAGTTGGACCATTTTTTTCGGAATTCTAAATCGTATCAGGATACTGTATAACTTTTCCCTTTTGATAGAATCATATGCTTTCTTAAAATCAATGAATAGCTGGTCCAATTATATTCCCATGTCTTCTCCAAAATTTATATCGAGGCGAAAATCTGGCCCAACGTGGATCTATTTCTTGTAAATCCACATTGGTGATCTCCAATTACTTCATCTACGTATACATTTAGGCGTGTTAACAGAATATTACTTAATACCTTGTAACAGGTTGGACGTAACGAGATTCCGCGGAAATTATTACAGTCCGATTTATGGCATTTTTTTTTTGTAAATCGGAACTAATATTGAGGTTTTTTATTCTTTAGGGAGCTCCTTCTTTCTCCATATAGCACTTATCAATTTATGTAGATCCTTGATTAGTGCCGTTCCTCCTGCTTCAATTAATTCGGCTGGAATATTGTCTATTCCTGGTGATTTGAAAATTTTCAATTTCTTTACCGACATTTCGATCTCGATCTCCCTATTTGCAGGAATCCATGGTTCTGCGGTACGGATTTCAAATTCCTCTGTTTGTTCCCCGTTGTGTACATTAAGAAGTTTGTCGAAATAACTTTTCCGCATATTGACAATTTTAGTCGCATCCGCCTGAAGATCTCCACGTTCATTGCTAATCATTCCTAACCTCGGCTGGTAACCTTTTCTTAATGAGTTTACCCCTTTGTATAGATCTCGTATGTTATTTGTCTTCCCGTTTTCCTCAATCTCCTGAATCTTCTGCGTCAGATATTCTCGCTTTTTGTTTTTGAACCCGCATGTGGCGTTTCGTTTCCCGTCAGTGTAGTTGGTATTTGCTTCGCTTTTATTACTTAGCCATCGTTGCCTTCCTTCTTTTCGTTCCTCATGAAGCTTAAGGCATTCTTCATCAAACCATGGTTTGTTTTTCTTCTGTTTCTTCTCACATACAATTTTGTTCACTGCGCTCTTAATTATTTCACAAATTGCCTCCCACATCTTACTTACATCAATTTCATTATTAATATCATCTTTATTATTACTCGAGTCGACGAGGATTTCGAAACTATTTGAGAGTTCGAGTTGGAAATTGCTTTTATGCTCGTATTATTTAATCGTTTCACTTCGAATTTCAGTTGTTTTAATCGCTTGCTTTCTCTGTTTGCAATCCATAACTTTTCCTTACCTTCGTGATCACTAATTGGTGGTTGCTGTCTCCTTCGGCTCCTCTGTACGACCTAACATCCATTATGTTGGTGCGTCTTCGTCTATCTACTAATACGTGATCGATCTTGTTGAGAGTTTTGCCGTTTGGAGATACCCATGTGTATTTGTGAATGTTTTTGTGTTCAAAGTACGTGCTCTTTACCAGTAGGTTTTTCGAAATTGCGAAAGATATAAGACTTTCTCGATTGGTGTTGATCTTTTCGTGAAGGCTTTATTTGCCTATAGTAGATCTATATTTTTCCCGTAGTAGAAAGTTTGCTTGCCCTATGGGATGTTACTTTGACCCTCCCACCGAACTTCTTGTATCGGTAACATGTCTAGTTCGTACTTCTCGGTCTCGCGTATCGCCACCTGAAGAGCGCCCGTTTGGTATAATGTTCGTAAGTTCCACGTTCCTATTATAAGGTACTTCTTAATCCTGTTCTTGCAGCCCTCTGAAGCAGTCCCCGCTCGGAGATCCGAATGAGGGACTAGTTTACCTCCGGAATATTTTACCCCAGGAGAATCCATGAACCATCAGTTACTATTTCTTGACATGTTTTAGCTGTGCCGAGTTGTCAGCTCTACGACCTCGCAGTAAAGGCATACATTTAGGATTATGTCCTCTGTCCATCTCTGAGTCTTGCCGATGTCATTCAACTTCAGAGTTTCAGAGTTTGAATGGTGATGCTGCTTCCCCTCACCATGATATTTTTGTTTGGTGTTATCTTCCCCTAGACTTTGTAGATTTCTCTACTATCTGGAAGGCAGAAGTACTAGTTTTGGTCCTCCCCCGGAACATATCCGATACCCACCATATCTGGTCGGCAGTCCCCTATCCGCCACCTGGGGACGCGCCTAATGGGAGACCAATAACTCCAACCCGGAGCCAGGAAATATATAAACTAGACAAAATATATAAACTAGATAAAAAATCTTCAAAGAAAATCTACTACAATAAATGAACCATAAAATAGAACGTCATAACATTACCTACCAGTTCTACAAAATTAAATACATGATCACAGCCTTAACACAAGTTTAACATCTTCAAATTAGCTATCCACGGAAACGAAAACAACAATAAGAAATAACTCCAACAACTAAAGGCACTACAAGAAACAAAATTACAATAAGAATATAGAAGCCTAAATTCCATATAACTAATTTCTTTCCTTGCAACTCCTATCAGAGATGAATAGATACTTCCTAAGTTTCAGATCAAGAGAGGTAACCAGCAATCAACAAGATGAGTTTCGTGGCTGATTATTTGGTGTGGATACTGCTAAAGTGTCAAATTCAGAACAAAGCACATCCAATTCCTATAGTTGTACATAAAATAATTCATCTGCAATGAATGATATTGGTGTTTATTCCAATTTTATTGTTATCTTTTAATCATAACGTAACTTGTGTTTTAGTGAAATAACCACATGGCCAATAGATGGGTCTTGACATTTTTGCACAACAAATCGATTCATCGATCACCAGTATTAATATTTCGAACTGATTTTATTCATTTATTTCAAGAACATTATTACTTAAATTCTTATGTACAATTAAGATTATTCTGTGAAGCTTGTATTCTATTATGAAGTGTGTAAAATTAAAGTTTGCTGATGTCATATGAAGAAACCTTAGTTTATGAACCAGTACGGTAATACAGTAGTTCAGTATCTGATTTTTTTTCTAGTTATGTATTCATTTTATGCAAAATTAAGTAAAAATATTCTTGAATAATCTCCAAAAGTTAACTTGTGTTACGACCGCCATCTTGGAAAATGGCGACCAACATTCAGTTTATTTTCTTTCAATTTTCGTGGAAACTATTCAGCAAAATGACCTCAATTGAAAACGACTTTTTTTTTCAGAAGGCAAAACTTTTAGATCAGTTTAAAAATCAATCTTAAAAGCATGGGCTTTGGTGTATAGAAAGTACTTGTCCACCCAAGTAACATATGAAAAGTTTCAAAAAATCAAATTTGGGCTACGGGCACAATCTTTGGAAATGGGGGTCGATATTCTATTCACGTATTTACAGTTTTCACAAAAAACTATGCAGCACTTCTAAAAATGAATTAAATTAGTTTGTTCAGCACAAAATTACAAATCTTTGTTATAGACCATTCTTTTCATTGGCCTAGAAGCCATAAAGTGGCAGAAAAGCTAAACATATTCTCATAACATTCCATTTTCAATTAGAATTGTTTTACAACATGAAGGTAGAAATTAATGCCAACAATACAAACTGCTCGTAAAGGATTTTCCAAAAATGAATACACACGTTTTCTGTGAAGAAATAGCTTAAATGGTAACTTCAGTACAAAGACACTAAGAATTATACATCATAAAATTACAATTAACTCTCACTTAAATTTTAATCTAAAGAAAAATACCGAAAGATTATGATAGTTATTAAATATTACTGAAAGATAGTAATTACAGTATGCTTTCATGTAACTGTCCGTATACTCAATTTATTATATTTTAATCCTTTCGAACATAGATATGAGAACTTTTGCACATAAGCTATGACCTGCAGCATGATAAAAGATTACTGTATTGAGATGGAGGGTAAAGTCTCCTGTTCTTTTAGATCTAATAAACTCCACAATGAGGATAATAATCTGCATATATTGTACCCACAGTTTGCCTGGCTTCAGGTTTCTTCTGCTTCTTTGCAGATATCTAAAATGTCTGACACTACGGCTTTTCCTGATTTTGAAGTTATGATATCCTCGGGAGATATTTAATTTCTTAACACCCTTTTAGTCTCTAAGTATTCACTTTTCTGACCAGAAAATGTTCAAGTTCAAAAAAAAGTTGAACAGAACATAAGTGTGAGGAAATGGGATTGGTCAAATGTCAAAAAAAAAGTAATTGCAGAAAAAAAAACATAATTTTATGCTGAACTTTTTTTTCGATGTGACGCTTAGTTTCCGCGAAAATTGAAAACTGAAATTTGGCCTCGAGCACAACTTTGATTTTTGAAGACTTATCATATGTTACTTCGGTAGCCAACTACTATATGTATACCAAGTTTCATGCTTCAAAGACTTTGGCTTAAAATGACTACACTACTTGGCAGCTTCCAAAAACATTTTGATCGTTTTTTAATGATTCTTCGTCCACAACGCCAGCTAGGGTTTCAATGAAAACAGGCAGATAGAAACAAATTTGAGATTTACGTTCAGTGACTTTAATTTATTGCGCCATTTCTAATCTGGTAACAGTGTGCGGTATGTACTTTTGATTTTGGTTAGATTTCTCTATTTCAGAAATTTACGCTAGTGTTAATACACGATGTTCCAGCGTTCACATGTCATTTTGAAACATACACTATGGGTGTACGTACATGCTCAGTCGACCAACTCTCAATGTTTACTGAAATACTCACTGAACGAGTTTGTGCATGTCCGTCGTCCCCGTTTCGGGGACGCCGATCCCGGGGGTTTCTGGTGGCCCGGACAACCCATGGTTGAAGTGAGCCCCCCCCCCCCGAATGGAGGGCAAAATTGATAAGGTGAAGTCGGTTCTCCTATTTCTACAAGACATGATAATTCGTTTTCCCCGTCTCCTAAGCTTATCTTCGTTTGTCAAATACATTTCATTGATAAATCCCTTTCTGAAACTCGTGTGCTACAGTACTTACATAAATTACATCACGTATAATCCCTGCCTAAAGAAGTTTATTCGTGCGTTGTTTGTGTTGTTTCTAGAGTTCCATGTATAAAATCGATAAAAAAAAACATTTAGTAAAAAAAAGAATGAATGAAAGAAAAGAAATTAAAACGTCATTTTCTGTTGTTTAAGAATCATTCAGCGTGATTTTGTCATATAGGCCTACAAACATAATTTTTAAAAAAGGAAAATATACAAGAAAAATAAGTGACAAGAAGAACCTCTTGTATGGTAATTTGTATGCCTCAGGTAGAATACGGTACTGTAGAAATAACTGCCACTCGATACATCTGTAAGGTAACAGGCAATGAAGGAGGACTATGTAAAATTCATCGAAAGAAAGTATTTTGACAACCCCATACTACTCTCGAAAGGAATGTACTAGGTATCCTTTTATGTACAAGAGTAGTCTACGTACGGTATTGAAGCAACCCACACCGTGGCAGGCAAGCCAATCTTGTTTGAAAGCCATGCTTTACCGTTGGATACATAAAAAAGAAACACAAAATAGAACAATTATTGCTGAATAGAATCCATTCTGGTCAACCAAGAAAACTAACTGCCCGGAATGAAACCTATATTCTTCATTCTATGAACAAAATTCAAATAATTAGTGCTAAAGATTGTATAGGTTTCTAGGCAAGTGAAGTAGCCAAATCTTTAGCACTAATTATTTGAGTTTTGTTCACACAGTGAAGAATGTAGGTTTCATTCCAGGCAGTTAGTTTCCTTGGCTGACCAGAACGGATTCCCAATAATTGATTGCTCTGTTTTATGTTTCTTTAAGATGTATCCAACAATAGAGTATGGCTTTCCAACAAGCATGGCTATGTCTCAGTACCTTTTACCTTCCGCACGTAATTTGAAATGAAAGTGAGTAGCTCCAACTTCCAATGTTGTTCAACTCAATTTGTTCCCCATACTGCTTCTTTATGGCTGACACAGTGAGCATTGCTTCAATACACCACGCAGAGTGCTCTTGTAAACAAAAGGATACCTAGAAAATTTCTTTCGAGAGTAGTTATGGGGTTGTCCAAATAGTTTTCTTGCGATGAATTTACGTAGTTGTTACTCTTTCGTTGCCTTGTTACCTTACAGCGGTATCGAGTAATAGCTATTTCTATAGCATTCTATCTAACGTATGCAAATTATCATAAAAGGGCAAGAGATTTCGAAATAGGCCACGTTTTGCATGTGATACGGTCTGTTTTTTCTCTTTTTTGAAATTGTCCTTTTTTTTCCCCCTCACTGCAGGTAAGAAGAAACTTCTTGAACGATGCCTATCGAGTTCGAGAACCGAGAATTAAAAGAAGAAAAGCAATATTTGTCCAATAAAGCATTAGCGCGCCGGAAGGGTGAACCGGACAGAAGGAGAACCACCTTTGGAAAAGCTGAGTAACTCCTAACATTAGTTTCTGTTATTTCCTAAGTTTATTTTTAATTGACAGCAGAAAATTTGGTCTTATTAGTTAGAAAATAATACGCTTTAATGAACTATTTTAGCGTTATACAAACATAGTTAAATTCTGTAATAGCCTGGGGAAGCCTAATACGCTTTAATGAACTTTTTTAGCGTTATACAAACATAATTAAATTCTGTAATAGCCTGGGGAAGCCTTCACAATGACTACATGTATACTATTATATGTATTTTTTTAATGAATATACAATATTTGTCACATGTGAATTAAATTTATATTAAGATAAATTTGTATTTATATGTGCATTCTAAGACTCTTACATGGCAACAAAACACATATCTGAATCCCCCCTCCAAATTCACACAGAAATAGGCGCCCTGGCACGTGAACAGGGTTTCCGCCAGAATGTTCAGTTTCGGGGTTTGTAAAGTCAAAATTGGGAGGGTATAAGTGGAGTTTTACACTCTTCGGCATATTGTTCTTGAGTACATTTTCAGATTTTTTTAGTGTAAACTTATTTCTCTTTGGTTAGTATTTCTATTATCTAAAAAGTTACTTTTTTTAAAAAAAAAGTGTGAAAACTTCATAACACAATTTCATTAAAAAAATCAAACAAGGGCTTTGAATAAAACTATTTAGTGTCGTTAGAAAATTTATATGGCATGTCATGCTAAATAGAGTACATGCGCATTTCGAATTTGAATTTTAGCTTTTAAAATTCTTGTTAGATCTTCTCTGTCTGTCTCTCTCTCTGCTTTCTTTCTTACTGTCTCTATAAGAAGAAAAAAACATATGTTGTTAAGCCAGTTTGTAAAAGTAAGATCAATCATGATTTGTAAAATGGAAAAATTGTAGATTATTCTATTTGGATAGATGCAAATTAAAAGCTTTAATTGACTTCACAGTCTTTCTTATGGTGTTCTCCGGACAAGACAAGAAGTTTTTTTCACTGGTCTTTATTCCGACACTCGTCTCTTCTATCGAGCCCTTCTATTTTCCCTTACCATTGTTTATCTATCCTCTTTCAAGTTTCCAGCACTTCAGTTCCACCTTTTGTATGCATTCAAAGTGCTTTTATAATAGTTACATCAGCATAAACATACAAAACAGAACGTTTCTGAAATACTTTCGAGATGAATTCCCAAAGACGAGTATTGCGACAATGTTTGTCAATACAAGAGTAGTTTTGGAATCAGAGGCGTGCAAAGTTAGTAAGATATCGTCACAAATGACATATTTTAACAAATTGAATAAACCGTATCGGTGAGGGTCACGGTGGCTAAGTGGTAGAGCGCTCACCTCTGGTGCGTGAGGTCCCCGACTTGTGCCATCTTGGCTTTCTGACAGAGCTGAAACTGGTCACCGGGTCTAGTTTTGGAACGGGTCAGCCGATCTGTGCTTGGGACCCGGTGTGCCGATTTAGACCCGGTAACCCGTAGAGCGAAGCAGTGACTTAATTCCTTCGTTATTGGTTTGAACGTTCTTTCTTTCAGGGGTTACAGAAAGCGGGGGTCACCAAGTCTAATAATTTTGGATCAAGATCGGACGCCGAGAAATTCGGGTCATTAATGTTGACCACATATTTATATTCTGTGCTGTGTGTGCACACACACAGCAATTCTTAAAGCCCTGGTTTAAAAATAAATTTGAGCTTTAGAAATTACGGAAGACCTGAAATGTTATGAAGGGACTAGTGGAATTAGGTCTGATGATGATCTTTTACTGTACTATAATCAATTTTTTTATGTACGTTCACTATTTTTGACTGCAATGTAAATTCAAACTCTGAATTGGAATTTTCTATGTCCTTGATGTTACGCTCTTTGGTGAACTTCTAAATATCTTAGAACAAAATATTAGTCCTGAAGAAGTTTCTGAACTTATTGTGGCAACGTTAAGGAATTCAGTATATTACATGTAATACTAAACGTTAATCTACAAGTTCTTATAACTGAATTACTCCGTACATATAAAACCTTTGTCAACAACTCCGCTGATATCATTCACCTCACGAATGCACCCTTCCATTGTGATGTGAATTCAAATCTGTGTTATATTCGTCTCTATCATGTGAATTCAAAACCCATTTAATGTGATTATGAAGAGTTCTTTCTTCTTTGCAAGTAAACCTTACAGGTAATGTGTAACTTGTGCCACTAAGGCGGATATGCATAGACCAGCAGCAATCTGATCATAAAAAGGTTTCTTAGTTGTGCTCCTTAAACTTATAGTTGTAAGCATTGTGCTATATCAAAATGCTTTGTACATCCGGCTGCAATGATGAAATATTCCTGGAAGCTTGGAGCCCAAGATTTCTCTAAAATATGTGGCTATTTTAAGAGTTTAACTATGCATTTATCGAGTTGAATTTTGAAACTGGTAGCGATTTTCAAAGTGTACAATTGATTTATAGGATTTCAAATCTCGTTCTCATAAAGGATAACATGCTTCGTTAACGTTTGAACCGAACAACGATTGGATTAGCTTCGCACACAGTTTCGGCTCCACAGAACTACATTCGATATCACTCGCCATTAAAAAGGATTCGATATCACTCGCCATT
>JAGDQP010000702.1:459-52121 GCA_022664845.1 Lepisma saccharinum
TTCTTGTGATACATTTAATGCTTTTGCCAATTGCTGTTGAGTTTGAGTTGGGTCATCCTCCAATAACACCTGCAATTGCTCGTTTTCGCACTTTTCTGGTCTACCAGAGCGCTCACTATCTTTCACATTGAAATCACAACTTTTAAATTGTCGAAACCATGTCTCACATGACATGTTCTAATCGATGGCGCGTGTTCACCATATGTTTCTACCAGCACACGATGACTTTCAGCATTTTTCTTTTGATTAAATAAGAAAAGCAATGCGTGCCGCAAATGTTCTTTCTCAGGCACAAACTTCGACATGATCACTGAACGATAAAACAAAGACGCTAGGGTTTGGCGGACTCAACTTGTGTGTGTTTGTAGTTTAATGTCAGACGAACAAAATGACGTATGTGTCAAATGAATACGCTGCGTACTTTTCGCTGGCGCCATCTCTTAGTTAAACCGGAAACTACTTATGCATACACCTGGTATGTCATCGTTGGTTGTAATTAAGGATTGGAATATGGTTTAATGACATCCTCTTCCTGAGGATAAAGAATAATATCCGCTATAAAGAGAGCTCATTTGCGAGGACTCTGCCATATAAAGCGTTTATTTCAACAAAAAATTTGCATACGTGTTCCTCGAGTCTAGGCGCAGGAGCTTTAGGTATTTTTTAAGTCACTGGAAGGGCTTGAGTCACGATCTAATTAATACAAATAGTAATTTTATTTGCTTATAACAATGAAATAAATACATTGTTTTCATTTTTAAGTTACAACAGTCAGAAATAAGTAAATATTTTAGATTGTTAAAATGAAATTTCGATTGTTGTAAATAGAAATATTTAGATTTAATATTTTAAAGCATTGTAGCAGTTTAAAGTAGTATTAATAGTTGTAGTACTAGTAGTAGTGGTAATTAATATATATATATATATATATACAGCTGTTAGTGTTGTCAAAATGATTTATTCACTCCGCACCAACGGGCGGATAAACCATTTAGTCTTTTACTTATAACACTGAATATATGTGACAGAAAATTAAATTTTTGTAACATGTATATTTCCTACTATATATAAAAGTTGAACTGGGACTATTGTCTACAAAATTTTTAAGATCATCCTGAACTACTCATTGTACCTAAAACTGAAGCAGCCAAAAATATCAAACTGATTTTAATTTTTTCATGACTTTTGCAATATTATTTTATTTTGTTTCACCTCTGTGTGTGTCATTATTAAAACATTATTCTGATTGCAACATTTCCGCCTTGTGAAACTGCATATCAACTAACTCACACGCTTTATATCAAGTGTTATTACTGCAACATAGTATGAGCTGTTCTTCGTGTTATAAAAGACAATAAAGTATTTCCATGTATTTAGAAAACTCGGTACCATACTCACCAATAAAATTTCAAATTATTATTATTAATTCTACGTTAATTTACACGCAAATGCTGTCCATAGTAAGACGTTAAAAATTATACAGAAAAATTGATTGTTTCTGTAAAGACGCATTTAACACTATTGAGATAGCCAATCAGCTCGCTTACCCGAGCAAACTTGTGAGTAAGCTTGCTCAAGGACAGACTCGTCGAGCATGCTGGACAACATTTGAAGAGATACTGTCGAGGAAACTTCACAGGATGCGTCGATAGTGTAATACCGCGAAATGGATTGGACTTTCCTCGACGGGAAGCTAGTCGAGCAAGCTGCTCACGCAAGCTCAATAGTGTAATAGCACCTTAATTAAGAATTCAACCTGGGTCTCCAAACAACATACAAGTATTATAACAAATATGACTTTACTGTATCTGAGAATCTACAAATGGACATTGATTTCTATGTTAATTATTGTTCCTAATGAAAAGAGTCAACGTTAGAAATCGAACTAGTAAATGTTAGAATCTGAATCTGTAAAACCAGTAAACTCCAAAATATTTTAATTTAAGATAATTCGGAAATCTGAAAAGAAAGTTATCAAGTTTGGTGTCCATAACTCTGTCCAGTGTTAGATTTTTTTTTTTTTTAATCACCGCAGCTCTCAATAGACAGGGTGATATCATCGTAAATCTTTAATAATTGAAGACGTCAAACCCAAAAGATGATAAGACCAAATTGTTTGTTTTTGAGGATCGCGAACCTCTGTATGAACGCAGAAGAATTATGGATATGCAATTTATTGAATATTTTACTTACAAGTCAATTATATTGTAAAGAATTATTGCAAAATATCACACATAATATGAAGAATCTTAGCTTAATCATAGCAAAATCTAACCCCAAGCAGAATTGTAACAAGTTATAAAAGCTTGACGAAATAAAAATCAATCCAGGGTATTATCTTGCGTAGTAATTTTATTTTTGACTTTATTTTGTTCAATGTGATCAAGCTGTGAGGCTATTTACTGCATGAAGCAAATCATGGTCAAGTGTAATCTTCGCAAATGTACTGTAATTTGAATTACTTACCCAGAGTCTGTGTTGTATTGGCTTTGTAGGTTGTTCACCGCACTCCAATAAATTATTATTATTATCGAAATTCTTTAACATTAGTTTGTCGTTCACTGAAATAATTTCGTGACGAATTTTAATACATAACATATTTAGGTAGCAATGTATCGTTATGAGTTGGTACCCTCTGTGACTCAGAGAAACATTTTCTTGTCTGTGATTTTCTGAGGCAAGATATACCGACGATCATTGTATACGTTCTATCACGTAACATCTAGAACATAAAAAGCAACAACAACAACAACAACAAAACATTAGACAGTAAATGTTTATGAAAATACGCAGACATATTCCAATAGAAATGAAAGGAAGACATATGTCTAAACTGGTGTTGCATTTGACCACACGCAAACGTTCTTGTTACGTTTACTTGTGTGTGTATTATCTGCACGTATGTTTATGTGAGTGTGTTATATATGGTTTAGAAAAGGTCTTTGACTTCTTTTTACACAGAAGCGCTGCTGACCACTATGAAAATGGCTGACGTTTCAACATGAAGAAGGATCCTGTCTTGATATCACGTTGCCAAATCTTTATGGTAATTGTTCATGAAAACTATGTACGTTAAGTACAGGTCAAAGAGAAATACTTTCTTTCTTCTTAAACAAGAGATTTAAAATCCTGTACTGACCATTAGATTTCCCAAGAAAGGAAGAAATTCCTTATCATTCGTAACTTGTAAGAAACATTCGCATAACTGAGGGAAAAAAAAATGTGCTTGAAGAGTGTATTGGGTCTGATAAGACTTTGTGTAGTCTGTGCTTTCCATGCGTAATAAATTTTCTGTATTTTATTGGATAATTCTCTAAAATATATGACCACTTTTGTGAGGACAATTTCTGAATCATCTTGTACCGTAAAAGTACTGTTTTATTGTACGCGGAAATGTTGGTTGTTTTGCAAACACTTCACTACGTTATAATTTAAGTCACGTGATGATAAGAAGATGCGATAATCATATTTTGTGCTTCCCCCCTCATTTTTCTCTTAACAATCTCTCTTTGTGTCCCTTCGTCTCTCTTGTTTCTTCCTTCCTTCCTAACATTTTTCCATTCTTCCTTCCCCCTCTTTCTTATTTTCATTCTATTTTCATTCCAGTTCTCTTCTTTCTTTCTGTCCTCCTTTTTAACTTCCATCCATTACTTGCTTTTATTTTTTGTTCATACATTCGCTCATTCCTTTTTCTTATTACTATACCTTCTTTCTTGCATTCATTATTTTCTTCTTCCTTCCTTCCTTCCTTTATTTTTTAAAATGTCCTCATTTTTTTATTTTTTCTTCCTTCCTTGCTCTCACTTTTTTAATCATTTAGGCACTCATTCATCTTTTTTTCGTTCATTCTAACTTTTCCTTCCTTCTTTCCTAGTTTCTATCATTTCTCTTTCTTTACTTTACTTTCTCATTCTTTCTATTTATTTCTCTCTTTCTTTCTTTTATAATTTTCCTTTTCTCTTTCTTCATTTTATCTCCTTTTTCTCTCCCTTAGCTATCTTTCTGCTTTTACTTGTTTCATTTTCACACAATTTCTTTCTTTCTGTTTTCTTCCAATCTTATTCTTTCCCTTTCTTTCATGCTTTATTTTTCTTTCTGTCTCTCTTCCTTTCCCGTTCTATCCTTCCCTTTACTTCTATTTTATTCTTCCTCTATTTCTTTCCCTTCATCACTTTATTTTCTTCTTTTACTTCCACTTGATCTTTCCTTCTTTTCTACCTCCTCACCCCCTTCTACTTTCTTCTCATAAGGTACATTCGCCAAGTGTCTCGCCGGGATACGTTTAAAATTGATTAAAATGCGAAATTCTCCGCGGCTCAATGTGTATTGTACTTATTTTTCTCTTTTGAGCCACAAATTACCGGCATGAGCCACAATTTTAGTGGCTCATACCGGTAATTTGCATATTTATAAGCCTTCATCAATCAGTAATACTATCGTAAACTATTGCGCTCGGACACAAAATTGCTTTTATTTTTTTTTTCGATAGAACTGAACATGAATGTGGGCATATGCACTATAGTCGACTAACTGAAGTAATGTATAATTTACGGCAACAAATCTGATATGATACGTCATTGTTTTGATATGAATAATCATCTCCCGAAGTTTGTAACATTATTTCCTGGACACTCTGTATATAGCTTGTTTACCTTCCACAGGGCTTCACAAACCACAGGCACGATCCGAATTTGTTACAACTTTGTTTTCTGAGTTTTTCTGAGGTAAATAAAATAAAATTGAAATCCTACAAAAGGAAGAAATGCAAGGCACAAACAACAATGCAGTCGCTGATCACTGTGATCATTGTTATTTAGCTCGAACGTGATGGCTAAGCCTTATCACTTACTGCCATTTTGTGCGTTGACAGGGAAGAAACTTAGCTGGCATGTTGGTCCGACTCTCCCCTTGTATGGAAATACGAGGTAATGGCAATGATTAGGAATCGCTTTAAAGGAGAAAAAACTTAGATAAATGGAGAAAGGAATTCTTATTTCAAGGACCTGGGATTATCAACAGAACTCTAAATTTAATAATCAAAAGAATTTTATTAGCAGTTGCGGTGCATGAATCTTTTTAATAGAGCACCAACTCTGACAGATTAGTTACATATGTCTATTATTATTATTATTATTGGTAGGGCTATTATTATTATTATAAGTGATATTGAGAAATAAACCTAGTAGGTCTTATCATTTTTACTCTCTCAAAGTTATGTAACGAATTTTATTGTTTCTTAGGTTAGCAAAAGTTCCAAAGCTGTATAATGACCAAAACGTATAGAATATCTCAGAACATGTTTGCTTTTGTAAATCGTTGATGTCATACCGATAGCTAATTACAAAATTATTTCAAAGCAGCTGATCCATATGAAACGGACTAAAAATTCTGATGAATCAATTTTGTTATCACGGTGTAAGAACATACTGAAACTTGATTATTGTAAAATAGTGATGGTGCTGCCATCTGTTGCCACGAAACCATGATGAAATAATATATACGGCATCTTTCTAATATATAGTCATCAACATTATTAGTGTTTGTTTTTTCGTTTTTATAAAAAAAGGCAGGTCCTTGAAACCACTTTGAATCCTCTCCATTCATCCCAATCTTGCTCTTTAGCTTCTTAATACTGTAAATTCTTGTTCTTGCACCTCCATTTTTTTCTCCCATGATCCTTTGCGCGAAAATACGTGTTCTGCTTCTGATTGACTGTTTCAAGATGGAAGGCGGGTGTCTAGTTTGGGTGACAAATAATTGCAAAGTTATTTCTTTTCGTCTGGAGTTCATTTCGTATAAATAACAAGAAGATAAGAGCATACATGAGGAAGGAAATTCACAAATGTGTTGAAGTAAAATCTCAGATTCCCTTTGTTATATTCCAAATAAGCGTAAGTTTCTGGAACATGATCATCAGTGTTTCTTTCTCAGGCATGCTTTCGGGGGCTTCGCCTCCACGAGGGATTTGCAACCGCCCCTTCGAAACAGCTAGTCTAAACATTTGTATTACTCACATGTATACTGAAATATATATATAATAGCACATTCTATAAATATTCTTTGTTATTTTGAGGTTAAGTAATGAAGTATGACATATTATTAAGCCATATTATTATTATTTTATATTTTAGTACAGTTTGGACTAAATATGCATTAATTGTAATTTTCGTGAGCCCCTTCCCCACGAGCAGTGTGGTAATTCAAGGGGGAAAGGAAGAAATTCCCAGGCACCTCGTAGATACTTCCCTGGAATTGCCTCTGTGCTTTCTAGGGAGGGTGTGGGGAAATCAAATATAATGAAAATATTTAAATGACTGAAATGGAATCTGAACTCAGAAGACAGAATAAAATATTATAGCAGTGACTTATCAGTATCATCGGACAATAGCATGTCCAACATTTTTGAACAGTCAGGGCCGTCAGTCTTACTGTCTAGTGTGTTAGATTCATTATTCATAAGTTGTTGGAAATTAATGCAGTGTGATTAATGGTTATTATACTATTTTAAGTCATAAATAGATAGATAGATAGAGAGAGAGAGAGAGAGAGAGAGAGAGAGAGAGGCACTGCAAAACGTCGAAGACTTTCAATAACTCATGTACACCTAAAAGGGTAAGTAATAGTACTTCCTTTAAAGGATGTGTTGGATGTCGAAATATGTAGAAAGAAAATATTTTAACAAACATTAGAAGATAATGTTACATGCAAGATTTTATGTCGAAGAACGAGATTTAAGTAAAATCAATCATGGCCAACTGATACTATAAAATATTGCTGTATGGTGAGCACCGTATGTTGGTTTTGCTTGATTATTTTAAAAAACTGATCCACAGAAGTTAGTTTTATACTTCCTGAATTACGAAACCTATACAATCAAATTGTTGGTGAGGACCTGCAGATATTTCATATATCAGAGGTAGTGAATTCTCACGGCACAAAACAAACGCGGATCTTACGACTTTACAGATGACTAGCTTTAAAATGTACTGAGTTTTAAAACATTGTCTAACAGGCAATTCATTAAAATTAGTGGTCTTATGTTGGATAACGATATACATTTTTACGGTCATTGAATATATATATATTCATATATATATATATATAGAATGAAGTCAATAATGCCAAACAAACCTACGATGTGTACTGCTTTATGAATGAATGAAATCAGTGGAATAGTCTTGTCCACAAATCTTCACATGTGTGTTAAATATGTATGACTAATAAGCAGGATATAGTCTCCGAACATATACTATAAGTGAAATTCTGTCATCTTTACTTTTTCACTAAAATAAGGAACACAGTCATTACATTTTTTGATTGGTATTTTCTTTATATTTTGCTGAGGTATTTCTTCTTGATCTTCGTTGATATCACCCAAATCTTGTTGAAAGAACTCAACGGCTTTAGAGAAACTGGCGCTTATATTGCAACTGAAACTTTTAAAGATATCTAACATAATTTCTACAATTGTTTTATGGTTAGGATCTTTTTGCGTTTTTGAAATCCTTACTTTGTCATGACTTTGTGAGTTTGGAGACCTGCAAAGATATTACTTACGAACGAAGTAACACCAGAAAGCTTAACAAACCAAGAAAAAAAAAACGAACCCAATTTCAAATCTGTAAGCATACATATTTAAAATATATTTTTTTTAAAAAATAACCGAAAAATGAGAACAATAATTTTGGAAAGAAAGCTAAATAGTGCTTGAGAATATTTATCAAATGAATTAATCCATAATTTTGAAGATGCTTGCTTGCTATTGGAGAGAAATTTGAAGGCCTGGGCTTTGTCATCTTATTTTACGGACTTTCAAATATTTCGACACTACAAAATCTGGTTCAGTTAATTTAATAGATGTTAATAAATATTAGCTTTTCAAATTTTTAGTATTATTCTGGATTGTTTAGTATTTTTAAAAATTAAAAATATAAAGTGCGAATACAAGACCTTATATGAGGATTCGCATATTATTACTCAAGAATATGATTGACTTATTCGTACTTTGTATATAATTTCGTTATACATATTCCAGAAGTTATATTCAGAACTATCAATATTCAGAAAAAAAGAGGGCGTTCAATAAATAAATAAAGTTACGTGTTGATACGTTTGCGAATCGTGCTTTTAGTTTCGATATTCATAAAATTTGTTTTGTGGGCATATATTGACGTATTAGCGATTACATAAATTAACATGAATATGACAATAATTGAAGAAATGTATGGACAGAATTCCTAGTAGCCTCTGGTAAACTTCATGCAGTTAAAAACATAAAAACATGCACTAAACGTATGAAAATAAAATAGCAGACGGTATAAGGCAATTGGGCGAACAAAGGGATTACGAAACAGCTCAAACAGTATACACCTAGAAACACAAACTTCCCCCCACCTCAAAGTGCTTCAATTTCCACACTGCCCACTAGCTCCCGCTCCCCCGAATAAAACCTTTTGGGAGAAACACTGATGATGATGACCTATTTCATAGTTTAGATACTGAAGCTCAAGGCAGTGTTACCAAAATTTGAAATGGCTTTTTATCTTCTGGTCAAAATTTTCCCTTTTCAGCTTAATTGTTCCCTCAGATTTCCCTCAAACTACAGCTTCTTGATAATATTAAGGAAAATAAATCCCACTGGTAAGACAAAAAGGGAAATAAGATTGTAATGAATGGAGCATCCTAATTTTATATTGAAGCACCTGGCGTTTTCGGGTAATGATAATTATGAGCTTCCATGGGAAACAAATAACCTCTTATGCTCACACACGTACTAAAGCACGTTTTAAACATTATAAAGATATTGTTAAAATATGTTTCTTTCAGTCCAAGATAATCTTTACCGCTACCTGTTAAATGTATTCATAAATAACATGTGTAGCATTATTATTGTCAATGTTCCATACCTACTTACCGCCATAAAGTACGTCCATTAGCAACACCTCCTGGTGACTAGGGATGTATGTACATATTTTATTCTTGTTCCTCTTTTCTAAGTCGGATGGATACGGGATAACCAATTGTAAGACACCATGACGAAAATTTAAACACTTCAATTTTCTTGTAGGCTACTAACATTATGGGAAGTTCTTAACGCATTTCGGTATCCATTCGAAAAGGGATTCCAAGCAGGTATATATGGCTGTTGTTCCTTGTCGTCATTATAGGAAAACTTAATACGTGACTACTCAGAAAATAATTCCAATATATGTACAGGTATGTATAATCCATGTCCTTTTGTGTGTGAGTGTGTGTTAAATGAAGATTTTTCCCGACATAATTTATCATAACAGAGGAAGAACGAGGAATGAAAAAAAAAATTAGTGGATGCTGGGATTTCGAAGAACAATATCCATATTTTAATAGTTCATTGACTTAAACAAAATTGTTTTAAGACTTTCAAAGGTGTTTTATTTTCCTTATAATATTTAATAGACAACAAAAGAAGGATGCCACACTCCCCCACTGAAAATCCCTCTCGTTTTGGAGATGAACATTAAAATAGTACATAAGATAAAGATAAAATTAATTGTATGAGCGGTAACAACACTATGGCTTACGCCCGTCCCGATTAAAATAGTACATATTTAAATAAAACATTTCCCAATTTTTAAAGTCGTAACTTCTGAGGAACTTCAATTATTTAAATGTCAAATTGTCCACACTGTTAAACATTATGGGAAACTTCCTTATGTACTGGAAAGTACCCCGTTCCTTATATCCAGTGATACAACCAGACCCTTCCTGTGGGGATGACATCCCCCACCCCCAAATCCTCGAGAGCACCCGCTCAACTTTTAAAATTTTTTTACGTTAAAAAATTAATGAAAAAAAAAAAACGTGCAAAACTCAACTTGTACCCTCCTAATTTTGACTTTAACCCCCTCCAAAACTGTATATCCTGGCGGAATCCTTACCTATATGTATGAGAGTACTCAGTAATGTTTCAAACATGTTAGTGTTTGCAGTTATCGGCAGTAATTCTGGAAGAGTAGTAATGATTTTTTTCTTTTGCGTTATCGGAGAATTTGAATTGCACGCATGCGCAGAAAGAGAGTAAACGTTTTCTTATTGTTTTCGAACGAACATTGCTTGTTAAATGTTTGCTGGCGCCATCTTGATTGCTCATTTATACAACGTTCGTTGTGAATGGGTATTCCGATCCATCACTGACAAATCGAAACGTGATTAAAACGTGGCGTAAGTTGAGACAGTTGAGAAATTCACGGCAAAAACTTAGTTTATGTTACAAAGTTTCTACAATGGATTTCTGATCCTCTGTGCTGTTTTGTTCCAGTATTCACTTGAGCAGTGTAGTCTAGTTGGTAAGACACTGGACTTCTAATTTAACGACACCTTTCTGAGCCCCGTTTGAAGTTTCATTTTCTCCATTACTTTTAGTATCCTTGAAAACTGAAAGTAATTCTTGTTTTGATCAGGCAAGTTACTGGAAACTTTTATGCAACTAGGTTGCCTTTTTTTAAATTAATTATTCTGAAAAAAAAAATCACAGTGTACATGAAATATTTCCTAGCCTGAAGACAAAATATCTCATTAACAGATACATTCATATGTCATTTGAACACCACAATGATCTATTAGAAAGCATATCATACACACAGAGGACGCTTCTACTACAAATGTACTCAAAGTCTTTGAAATAAAATTTCTTTTACCAAAACATACATTCTTTTACTCAAACATAAGAAATTACTACTTAATTCGTATTACTAAAACATGAAAAGTTCTTTGCAAAGTATAAATTGTAACGTCCTTAACGTTCCATAGAAATTCAGTGTATTGCTTCCCCCTGAATTACCCTATATCAAATCACCCTTTCAGCTGTTCATAGAGACGTTATGGACTTAAGAAAATAATTCACATATTCATTTTTATTCGATAAAAAGAACTTTTAAACAAGTAAATTAAAATAATAATACATTAAAAGATATCGCTATAAACTTGGAAAATTGTTAATTCCGTGTTTATTTGAAATATACAGAAATTCAACATGTGTGTGTGTGTGTAAACTGATATTATCTGGAAACCAAGAATGAAACTTTGAAATGTATAAATATATGTGTGTGTATGTAAGATAAAGATTAAATGTATGTCACGTGACGCTGTGACGTCACTGAATCAGAGGTATATAAGTAGGGTCAGAACGATGTGAAATCACTGCTTTCTGGCCTGCGGGCAAGTTAACATCTGTTTGGACAGATAGTCCACAAATAATTCTTAATATCTAAACTTCTTTGAATATTCTTTACTAGGCTTATGCTTATAATATTGTTTTATCGCATTGCGCTTTATTCATCTTTATTACTAATTCTCTTTTGAAACCTTGTTCTCCAACTGCAGAACGCCTTCAGACAGGCGGGCTGTGGTACCTATTTACCTTGTCCTTTTGGTTGCACGCCTTCAGACAGGCGGGCAATCATTGCTACTGGTGGTCAGTTGTATACAACCTTTCTCTAGTTGCGGTACGCCTTCAGACAGGCGGACCGAAGCTATTAACCCATCCTAAAGCAACTAAACGCCTTCAGACAGGCGGTAGTTTTATCCTTGCTTCTTCACGCCTTCAGACAGGCGGTAACGGGTACTTCCATCCTTGGTATATTGCACGCCTTCAGACAGGCGGGCATATACTACCTTGCCAGGTTCTTAAGTGCCTTCAGACAGGCATAAGGGAGCCTTCAACCCATCCTAACAACGGTTGCACGCCTTCAGATAGGTCGAGCGCATACTACTCATCCGCTCTTGTGAAGTTTCCTTTCCGTATGCCTTCATGTTACTAATTGAGATTTGCCTTTCAGCATAGTGTTAGCGTTCGGTGATCCCAAACCCCAGAAGTCGTGGCGGAATATTGGCAGCATATACTGAGAGGCTTTCCATTAGATCTCTTCCAGGTCCTTTACATAATTGGCTCCCAGCGTTTGGAGCTTCATCAGAAGGTGATAGATCTCTCCCAGGGACCTTACAAAATCGAAAGCAAAAGGTTAATTAACAACAACACCATCTACAGGTAAATACACAAAAGTACAAAATGTGGATTTGGCTGTGTATTTGAAGTTTCGTCCTCACACGATACCTGATCACATTTCTTAACTTTTAATATCCTCCACAATATCAGATTGTAAAGAGTCATCGCTTTGACATCTTCGAAAGAGAAATGTGTTAACACTTCGAGGTTCACAACAAGAAATCTGTTGTTTTGAGGTCTTCTTTAAGGTTCGTGTAAAGCAGCGATTTCTAAAAGTAGATGGCAGCACTGGTTCTATATGTCTCTAATGTATTTTTTTTTTTATTGTACGAAATTTCAATGTTGCTTATACAAATTCAAAGAGAAGAAAGTTCATAACCAATTCAAGAGTTTAATCCATACCTATTTTTAATTTTCTTTTTGGTTCATTGTTGAAAGAGTTTCATTGTTATAGGTTTTGATATTCACAACAACAATCAAACCAATTCAGCAATGAATAATGGGGAAAATTAAAAATTGACGCGGATAGGACTCTTGAAATGGTTGTGAACTTTCGTCTGAAAGTTTGAACTCTTTGGGCTTGAATTTGTAGGAGTAGCATTGAACTTTCGTATAACGATAAAAGTACATTAGAGGCATATGGAACTACTCCTGACATCTAGCGTTAGGGTTCATTACTTGACATTAATCTTAATATTTACGTTTAGTTATATTATGATTTATGAGTACATTTACCAGTGACATGTTGACTGACTTTATAGGATGTCAATGAAATTTTGTACGGTTTCTATCGATTTTTCATAGCAAAAATTTTGAAGTTTGGAGAGGGTTGTTGAGACTTTGTGGGGGTAAACACCCCCGCACAAGGGGGGTCTAGCGGAATCACTGTTTCTAATTTACTCAACTCTTTCCACTGAAAAATGACAATTCTCACTTGTTTCTATAATACAAGTGTATTTTATTGACAAACAGCGCCATCTATTAGCAACCAGAATGAAAATAACTTCGTGCATATTATAATGAAAAGTTACAGCAAGGGAGAGATACTTTACGTCCACTTCGAGAACTTTTTTTAAAAAAAATTAGTTTACTTTTTAAAGAAATAAAATATAGAACGTCAGAAAATAAAATTCACAATATTTAAGGTAGATTTCGAAGAAAATATACCTATTGAGATCGGTACGATATGAAAGTGTATATTTATATATATATATATATATTAACACGCTAGCGGTCATAATTTTGAAGATATTTGAACCAAATTTTTATATGTTGTTTCTAAACTTAATAGCTCGGTTAGGTTCGTTAATGAGCAAAATCGGTCGCCATCTTGGATCCAAAATGGCCGCCGAACCCATTGTTGTATAGAATACACAGCCTAAACCGCTGGGGCTATTGAAATCAAATTTGGCATAAAGGCACAACATCACTTTTTGATTATGAAAATGTTACCTAATGAGTTCAAAGACGCCATCTTGGATCCAAAATGGCGGACCTAAAAATCCATTTTCCACACCGTTTGAGCTAGAGATACGAAATTTGGCATAAAAGTGCATTATGACGAGTAGCTTAGGGAAATATCACAACATTTGGGAAAAGTCGCCATCTTGGATCCAAAATGACCGCCCAAAATCCCATTTTGCACACCGTTTGAGCTGGATAAATGAAATTTTACTTGAAGTTGTACTATCACAAGTAGGTCATGACAAAATAAGAAAACTTTCAAAACGTCGTCAACTTGGATCCAAAATGGCCGCCCCAAAAACCCAATTTCCAAATCATTGAAGGTAGAGAAACGAAATTTTCAATGAAGGTGTATGACCAAGAGTAGGTTACGATAAATGGGGCAAATCTTCCCTTTGGGGGCGCAGCCAACCGTAGGAGGGTGAAGATGTACTCCGTGGTGGTGTAGTGCTGCAGGGAGATTTTGGTTAAGATAAAGGAGGCGCATCCTCTCAAAACACTGAAGTTGGGAGGCGAGTCCCGGCTCCCAGCGAAACTTCGAAATCTACCTCAGCCTGTAGGCCTACCGAAAGGGATTTTTTAAACTTAAAATCTAAGTTCTAACACGATAATCAAACAACATCCATAAAACATCATTATTAAAAAAAAAAAAGAACTGTGCACATTTGTAACCTTCCCTTGGTGAACAAGGAGGGACTTTCTATCCAAATGCTCAGAAGCTTTGTATAAAGATATTAGTGTTGTAATTGAAAGATGTAAGTTTTTCTTTCAACAATAAAATGTACGCTGGCAACAGTTTTAGCAGGTAGTGGAAGTAAGGAATGTGTTTAGCTCTGTCTTGTTTCAACGAAAATATCAAAGTTGGAAATTATACTGGAAATCTACCAACAGCTTGACCACACTCGAATATTCTGAAGTATAGAGTGGGATTTCTGATTCTCAGTTGATCATTACATGAGAATAGTGAAAGGGAGAATAAATTTCCCGTTTTCTCAGGGTTGCCAGACTTAGCTAAATTGTTAAATGTTTACGGACATTTTCAACTTTGTTATTTTTTTGTTGGAAACGGTATATTGACCTACACAAAATTACTTCTCACAGTGTTTCAAGGTCCATTGTAGTATTGAATGAAAAACTATATATATATATATATTGATACGCTATAATACTCGTGCAGCTAGTTTGTAAGCTTTTTGCTAAGGACATTCTTTCCCATTTTCTCCAGGGACAACAAGAAATGTCCCAATCAGTTACAATTTTTTTTAGGGATACAAAGTTTGTTTAAACAATCGGCTCTGTCAACGTATTTGACAACAGTTCTTAATGGTGGTTTCTGTTACTTTAGTAAATTCCGTTAAAAAAATCTTAATATACAGGGCGTAATAACGTTGTCCCATAATATTTTGGGACACCCGGTAAAACCGAACTTATAACTTTCAGATATTTTTAGAAATGTTCAGTACTTTGAAAATATAACGCATCGAAAAACAGACGAACAGTTCAGAAAATTATGTTGAATTTATATCTTTTACCCAGAAAACATTTATAAGTTACACTAGTAGAGATATGCGGGTACCCGAAATTTCGGGAAAAGATCGGAAAATAAAGTTCCTGTCCTGATCTTCACTTCCGGGGAGTTCGGTACCGATTTTCAGGAATTGCCGAGAGATCGAGAAGTTTCCAAGAGTCGAGAATTTACGAGAAGTCTGGACGTTTCGAGAATCAAAAATTCCCGAAAGATCGGGAAATCTTGATATCGGGAATTCCAGAGAAATTGGAAACATGAGAATCGAGAATGCCTGAAAAGTCGGGAAATCTTTCTAATCGGGAATTCTAGAAATATCGGAAAATCTGAAGAGACGAGAATTTTTTAAAAATCATGAAATTTCGAGAATCGAAAATTCCCGAAAGATCGGAAAATCTCGAGATCGAAAAATCCAGAATGATTGGAAACTCGAGAATTGAGAATTCCTGAAAAATCGGGAAATATCTATGATCGGGGATTCTAGAGATATCAGAAAATCTGAAGAGACGGGGGAATTTTCGAAAAGTCGAGAAGTTTCGACAATAGGGAATTCCCGAGAGATACGAAAGTATCAAGAACCAGGAAATCCTTAAAAGCCTGGAAGTCTCGAGAATCGGGAATTCGAGGGAGATCTCGAGATTCGGGAATTTCTGAAAAGCCTGGAAATCTCGTGAATCGGGAATTCGGGGGAGATAAGAAAATCTTGAGATTCTGGAATTTCTGAAAATTAAGGAAGTCTCGAAAATCGAAAATTCGAGAGAGATAGGGACATCTCGAAGTTCAGCAATTTCTGAAAATTCAGGAAATCTGAAGAATCGGGAATTCGAGAGATCTGGAAATCTCGAGAGTCGGGAAATCTTGAATGTCGGGAATTCCCGATAATTTCCCGTCTTGAAAATTTCTCTAGTTTAAAGAAAATTTCTTTTTTTCTCTTGTTGTCCCGACAAGAAATATTTCCTTCCCGGCAAAGAACAGGGATATATATATATTTCTTCTGTTGTTTACTAGAATTTGCATACAACATTTGATCAAATAGAGGAATCCGTATGTGTGTCTACGACAGAGAAGCAGGCTACGACGTTACTTAAATAGTTCATTTGTTGGTCACTTCATTGTTTGTTTATTTAGTACATCGAAGATAGCAGGAGAACATAAACAACGAATAAGAATATGCAATCATTTGTCAAAGCATTGTCCATCGAAACAGTCGAGAGTTAATTCACTTGAGGGAAAATTCATGAATCTAATTCAGTGGATGCAGTAGAAGGAAAATATGAAAGGAAGGTTAAGTCAAACAAAACAAGTAAACCGGCAGTTTCTTATATTTATCATTAATCGTCCATTCGCTCTCCTAAGTGGTACGACAAACGATCACGCACTAAGAACTACACGAAGAGCAGAATGGACCAAATAACAGATTTCATGGTCTGTTGGCTCCTATTCAATTCATTGTGTACAAGGATATGTATGTAGGTGATTAGCCTGTCACTTTTTTTCACGGGTAGGGGGGTGGGGTGGAGGAGTGCTATTAACAATAGAATAACAATAGGAAACCCCATTTTAACGGCTAAATTAGATCTCTTACAGAGAACAGGAAAGCAATCCAAAATATTGTTAAAGATATACAAAGATTGCGTACGCCCGATACAACCAAGACTCACGAAGTGCAATTTTGTTTTGTTGGTGGAATTGGTTTTTCACTATAGAAAAAGGAAATAAGAAAAAGCTATGTTTGGATGCGAAGAATAAGAAGCCTACATATTAAAGGTGGATTTTTGTTCATATATTAAACAAAGTGTGTCTATAATACAATGTTCCTAAACCTTTTCAAACACACGCACCGCCAAGTGAAAAAGTTTGCATACATGCTAAGTATCAAATAGGCAATCTAGACACAAGGACTTGTTAATGTATCATAGTGGTCCGTCATGCACAGCACATAACTATATTAAGATACTTATATCAAGATACAAGAGGAACATTGTATTTGTCCCGAGTGACCGTAGCACAGTTGATACAAAGTGCACATTGCATTCGGAAGGTCCTAGGGTCGATCCAGCGGCCGGCCATCCTGATACGGGTTTACTAGTATACTGGGGATTTAGTACTAGTCGTTTGTATTTTTTTCAAGGTTATAGTACATTTTCGTCTGTCGACGAATCCACAATCCACAACTGTCTAATGTGGATAAGGTGATACGGCGAAGGTAAAGCATTGTTCGCGAGTTGTTGCGAGTCATTGGTACCTGACTAGCTAACACAGTAACTGTTCAAATACATCATTTTAAAGCTTATGAAACAAGGAACAAATTTTATTTCAAACATCTTTTATATTGTGAGTTTAAAACAAGTTACACCGTAAAAAGTGTAAATATTGAAAGTAAAATATCGTAATTTTGCACTTTTGATCTAAATTACGGCAAAACTACTAAAGATAGCTCACTACGCATGATAAACATTTTTGTAGCCCGTCATCTTGAAATTATAACAGAAAAAGAATCATGCCGTTATGTCTATTGGTTACGGAGATATAATACAATTTCTGAAAATCTGTATATTTGAAGTTCGGGAAATTGGGAGAAAGCACAGGTGGAGGAGGAGCGGGAACTTTTCAGAAAATGCAGCTTTACCTAGGTAGTAATGTTGTAACAACTGGTCAAATTTCAGCTTATTTCTAATTATTCCCGATATCAAACCTTTTATTTCAAGGGCTAATGGTACGTACAAAACGTTACGTCCACCTCGACCGGTTTATGTAACTACATGTACTTAGGCGTTTACATATATCGGCTTTCAACAAGAAATAATATTATGAATGAATGAGTTTCATCATTAAAACATCTCTTGTGTCATTATGTCCTTAAAGTTCCCCTACATACACTGCAGCCATCTATTAAAGTGTCTAGAAGAATAAAACTGAGAAGTTCATAATGTCACACGCCATCTTTGTTCCTCCACCGTAACGTCGAATTACTACACTGGCTATTGCAGCACTGATGGTGGTGACAAAAGGAGAAAATTAAATCAGTTTATAACATTTAACTCACATGGTTAATAAGAAAATCATTGACGCTCATAACACATATATTAAAATATAATTTAATGAGATCACCATTCACCATGAGCACCCCATGATTTAGTGCTTAGTCCTCTAAGCCTTAAATGTTAAATGTTGGTTTTATTTTCTCAATTCTAGTGCATAAAAGAGTGTTTTAATATTATTTTTTAGTGTTATTATGTTCTGAAGAAGACAATATTTATTGGTTGTACTATAAATATATTCACCTTATGCTGTAAGTCTGTAAAATCTATTGGATAAAAACGAATTACTGTTCAATGTTGTTTGGTACAAATATCATGTACTTTATATGTTTCTAATGTCTTGTATTGTATGTGCCATCCCGGCATGTATCAGGTATGACCGAAAAGAAACCTCAGTCAGAATTGTCGACCTGTGGGATTAAACCCAGGATATCAGAAATGCTAAGACACCTCTCTACCACTGAGCTATGCTGAAATCTTTTTAAAACTTTTATTTAAATACCATTACTTAATTCGTAGCCATGAGTTCAACGAACCGATACAAAACTTTACTGTTGTAGAAAGGGATGATGGGAAATATAATTTTTCCTAACTTCGTTCCAAAAGAGAGAGAGAGAGAGAGAGAAATATTATGAAAGCACTTTCTCCACATCAATTTCTTGCAGTCTAATCTCTCAATCATTTTTCTTCAGGTTTGTAAGTATCGAAATTATGTGAAATAATGTTTTCTTAAAAAAAAAAACAACTGAAAAATAACTTTTCCTAAATTTACAGAAATAATGAATAAAAACAACATTAGATGTTGCTTATGAGCAACATACCTCTAAAATAGTTTTGATTGCATAATTTAAACATTCATATACTTACATATCTACACCTAGTACTAAAAAAATATTACGTTATAAAGTAAATGTTTAACAGTCTTGTTTAACGTGTAAAATACGCTGCTTGCCTTTTATGAACTAACCCTACCTCGCTAAAGTAACTTTCCGTATGTAAGAAATGAAAAAAAAAAAACGCAAACAACAATCTCCGATCTACTTTTATCAGAGTAGTTCGCTTTTGTCCACTGGCTATTTTGTCTTCTCCGCGGGGGACGATAATGAGTCCATCTGGTTATGAGACGAGAAACTAACTATACAGTCTATCTAAACCACCAATAAATTACTATCAGTATTTCAGAATAAATACGTGGGAAAAGATCACCATACCATTATTTATGACGTGAACGTTCACTTTCGAGATTGTATGGTTAAATCGTATGTTTTATTGCTAGTGGACAGAGCGGTTCTATTTATTTCTTCTATCCAAACTAGAAATAAATAGTAAAGCCTTATATGTAAATACAGTATTATTTATAATCGGTTACGTGCCTCAAGGACAGAGGTTGGAGAAATACGCGAACTATCCCAGGGATTTATATTAAATAAAATTTATTGTGTAGAGTTTATCTTGTAATACAGAGCACGAACGTTGTGAGAATAATATAATAAGATTGTATTGTATTAACATAACAGAATAATAAACATTTTTTTTAAATAGTAGAGCGCTCACCTCTGGTGCTAGGGGTAGTAGGATCGATCCCTGCTCATGCCATATTGGCTTTGTGGTAGACAAACACCACGTGCGTAGGTTTTCTCGGTGTTCTCCCGTTTCATCCCAGTTTACTTAATTCATCCCATCATCATTCAATATGGTGAAGCCAAAACCTGAGCACTAAAGTTGCGAATAGAATATGTTTATCAACGTATGAAACAGTGTCAAAATACTAATTTTCAAAACATCTATTTAGGTAAAACTTTATATTGCTTGGGCCATTGTCAAATAAACCGTTTTGTTAGTGTATTTGTAGGTGCATATAACATGAGAAAAATAGAAAATCTGGTTGATCCGGAACGGATCTGGTCATATCAAGTCTGGATAAACGAGGTTTTACTGTATTTAATTTAGTGACGTTTCTCTGAGGCCGAGTTTCTTTTGGCCTAGTGGTTACTATTACGAAACTTAGCTTGGCGGTATAGAGGAACTCAGGTTCGAGACCTGCTGCTGGCCATCGTGATTAAAATACATCCTCTGAACATTATGTTCCATTTTTAAATACTGTTTAAAAAAATCAGCAATTTAGTGTAAAAAGAGGACCTCGTCGGAGAAGTAATATTCCTGACGTAGTAGTACCACTGCACTGCCATCTAGAGCTATTGTGTCAATTACGACAAGGTGATGGCTTGTCACCACTACTGTTTAAATTTGACTAAAATAAACAGTCGATAGAGGAAAACCGAAGATAATGTTGCATAGTATTTAGGAAGCCATAGCTGAAAAAGATCGTTGGGAAGACCGAGACGTCTCACAGTAGGGCAAAAATACCGAAAAGCTGGCCAAAAATTCAAAATATAAAGTTTCTATTTATGGAATTTTGACCACACCATTGGTTACACTGAAGTTTTAAGTGTCAGATTTTACAATTGAAATAGGGAATTATACCTGTCTACCTCCAGCATTCAAAAAGCGACGCTCGAGCCAGGAAAGTCTGAGGTGAAAAGACGCTGAAATACCGTTTTTTTTAAAAACGCGTCTAAAATTGTTCAATTTTAATCGATTTTGGTGCATCGAACTGGATTAACATGCTGATGGTAAGTAGAATATTGATATGCATATCAGACATGAACATTTTGATGACCACAATTCGTTATGATTTCTTTTTTCTTTTCTTTTTTTTTTAGATCGAAACACCTATAAATTCCGCAGAGTTCCGCAACGAAATTTTATGGAACTTTTTGCCTGTATTATATTCTAATGAATGATAAAAAAAAAAAAGCTGCCAAAAAGTGTTGATTCAATTTTCTTTATTGAATGAATTGTAAATGAATATCAGGACTGCTAACACAACATTCTTAAACTGTAAATCAAAGGGCCTGTAAGTAAAAGCCAGTGAATTTTTTTTTTCTGGTTGAAATATGTTTATTGCAGACAATTCAAATATCATAATTTTCGTTACGTTCCGTCAAATCTGAATATGACAAAATTGAAAAAATAATAATAATAAATAACAATAATCAGAATAAACAAATATTAACAAATAAATATAAATAGTTCAAAGTCACATTAAAAAAATTAAAATATGATGACTGCCGCGGGGCCAGACGATGACCGAAGGCCGAAGGCAGCGCTGATAAAGTTGGACTATCTCGGAAAGACATTTTTCTTTTGTTGAGAGATCAATTAAACTTTACTTCCTCAAACTGTTAGATAGATTGTAATTTTTAGTGTGTTTTTTTTCTCTCTGAATGTATGCTGTTTTCTTTGTTAGTTAATTATTTAGTAAACCATTTTGTATTTTAGTATGAAGTAAAAACTTATTGTTCTCACTTCTAATAACAAGCTTTTTGACTGTATATTTCGTATTAGTCTTTTTTTATTTATTTTTTAAATATATATGACTTCAGATTCGTGATGAGCGACCTCGAAAACTCCGGTTTACAAAGTTTCAATTAGATTGAATGAAATTTTGATTTTTTTTTTTAAATTTTCAGTCCGCCATATTGGATCCGCCATTTTGTTTTTTATATACATATTTTGACTTCAGATTCGTCATTAGCGACCTCAAAAACTCCGGTTTACAAAGTTTCATTTCAAACTAAATACCGTTATCGTATTTTCGTCAAAATTTCGGGATTTGGCCCGCACTGTGCGTCGTTGGGAAAACAATATCAGAAGAGATCTTTTGAGAGGTATATATATATATTCATAATAAAAACTGTCTTGATCTTGTCTAGGACAGAATTCAGCGGCTAGCCTGTGTTACTGCAGCGAAGGAATTGCAAATTTCTTATAGCATAGTTACTTTGCTAATAAGTGCTCCCATTGGGTATTTTATATGAATTGAGTGCAATATATGTACCAGTATAAAATAAAAATATTATTTTTATGTATGGGGATTTTGATCTGAACTATAAAAAGAAATGAAAACAAATGAAGACTGTGGAACAAACTTAAATTACAAGGAACCTCGCAACAGTTTTGGAAATAAATTATTCTGACTAATAATTTTATTGAAAGCATAATATCTATAGAGAAAGCGAATAATCAGGAGAGCTGGAGGAACCATTATAAGACTACGAAAATCCCCTCAAGCATTTATTAATGGTAGTCTCGACAGTCTACTTTTCTATCTGAAACTCTACTTTTTATTTATATATTTCCTGGACAGGGTTGGGAGGAAAAAAAACACACACTTTGGCTATCAGAAATAAATACCTTGTAAAGACCACACCGGGGTAATTTACGTAAATAACATGTAAATAACATTTCGCATGTACTCGTTATGAGGTGTAAAAGTTATTATTGTAGGTTGGGCTCTCTGAAGCTGTTCGTTTTGCCTGCTAGGTTTAGAAACGCTAACACAAGCAAAACCAGCAGGCAACGCGCCCACACTGCAAGCAATTGCAGTTTAAGGATACCTCCCTCGAGCACTGGAAAGCTTCAGTAAAAGTGGGATGTGTATTCAGCGTTGGAAATTGTATGTTAATAACAATACTCGTACGGTAATTTAGTTATACCTCAAAACATTAAGGAGATTTATATTAAACTTACATTTTGTGGGGAAAAAATAATTTAAAAGTTTGACTATCTTTAATTTAAGGAAGGAACAAAAACAAATGATAGACATACATTATTGATTGTGTATTTGTTTCATGAACTGTTCTGGTACGTAAGATAAAACCTACAACAAGTAAGAAGGATTAAGTATCTGAGAGAGTAGAATTTATAAGGTAAGTTAGCAATCGGAGATGGGTAAGTAGCGGCTAGGGATGGGTAAGTTAGTGAATAGAGACTCCATTCTACTACATACCATCCCGACATTTGTCTGGTAATACTATGTAAGATTCAAACACAGTTAAAATGACTGATATGAGTAACATTTAGTACTCCTTATCCAGATCTCTTCCTTTTGTTCACGAACCTGTGGGCTAAAACCCTAGCAACGGAGACAAAAATTCTTCAAAATATATCTACAGCTTGATATGGCTTGTGCGTTATATCACTCCGAGATCTCATTCTTTTGATAACAATGTAACAGGAGTAAACAATAATATAGGACAAAGATAAGGGGCGACGGTGGTTTAATGGTGGGGTGCTCATCTCTGGTGCTAGGGGTCGATCGGTTCGATTCCAGTTTATGCCATATGGGCTTTGTGGTGGACAAACACCGTGTACGTGGGTTTTCTTTGGGTACTCCTGTTTCCTCACACTTTTTTCATTCCACCTATTCATCCTATCATCATTATACATCCAGCCTGGGCTAAAGTTGCCTAAAGGATAAAAAATTAAATTAAAAATTAAACGACAAAGATAATTTCGGTTTGAAATAATTTCCAACCCTGGAGGTAACGTACATACATAGCAGATAAGACCAAAACACACCCATTGCTGGAAGCAGAATAGAAAACACTTGTTGTTGGATGTTATTACAAATAACTCCAACAGCAACTGCAGCAACAATAACGCTTATTTAAGAGGAAGAAAACTCTTTTTGGGTACAACTTTCTAACTTAATGACAGAAAGTGTAAACAAGTGGGGGGAAAGGAAATGATTCAGGAATTCAGTTTTATTTGAGTGATACACTTACTGTAGATTCGGATGCTTTCTTACAAGTTCTTAATTTTGCATTTTTCTTTCAATCCATGGAAAGGAACCATTGATATTCACTGGATGTAGAACTGAATGCACTACTCCTTACATTCAGCTACATGGGCCAATGATTACGATCGATGATTTCTGATAAGCATTGGAGGAGGAGGCACAAGTTCGAAGCTCGCTCACGTAGGTCTTCCTAAAAGAGGTTCTCCAGGTTTTTCCTCAGTTCTTCAAGACGAATTACGGGATTGTACCTTTAGCAGATGTCCTGGCAGTTACATTCACCATTTCTCACTGACAAATGTCATCTCTCACTTGTCAGGGTGATGGCTTATAGCCTTAAGGCCAGAATTGTACGATATACAGGGTGTTTCAGGAGGAAAGGTAAACATTCCGGTAAGTGATTGTACAGGACTAGTACAGCAAAATAGTTCGTATGAACATATGTGTTTTAAGACTTCGTTTCAGAGATATACTTACGTAAAAGTATTTCAAGGGTGACAAGTGATATCGGTGTCTGAAGAACTAGTATTAGGGGAAATCGCAGCAAAAGTGAAAAAACATGTTACATTACACTGTAGGTCACCATCGGTAATGCACAATACCAAACACAGAACTAAACGAAATATTTATTGAGTTCCTCAGCGCAACGTCTCGGATTCTGAATCGTATCCCCTTCTGTATCATCGTTTCCACTCGGGGCCACGATGGTTCAATGGTTAGACCGCTCACCTCTGGTGCTTGGGGTCATTGGTTGAAACCCTACTCGTGCCATGTGGACTTTGTGATGGGCAAACACTGTATGTGTGTGTGTTTTTTTTGGGGGGGGGATTCTTCCGTTTCCTCACACTTTCTTAATTCCACCAATCATCATCCATCCGGCGTGAGCCAAAGTTGCCTAAAGGCCTTAAAAATTAAATTCAAATTCGACATACGTTCTAGTTCGTGATTAATGTTGATCATTCACATACGTCCTTCCATTGGCGAACGCATTACACCAAATCTACATTTGTTTCCGGGACATCATACTATCTCCATTCAAGTCTCCTCGTTTACAATATATGGCTGCCGGTTTGTTTAAATTGACATGCGAAAATCTTTTGATACTTCAAACCTCCACGTTTGAACAGGTTTCCAGATATCTCACCATCTTTATCACTGGAAGACATTACACGGTGCTGCGCCCTGACGATCATCAGAAGTACCATATCTCACTACTTATTTATACAACCGATCAAAATTGTACGCTGCTAGTCTCCTTACTCTTGATTGTTACCTTATTTATTAAATAGCTGTTGTATTTGTAGGAAATGCCTGGAATATCCCAGGTAAGGTACTGTTGTGGCGTTAACGCATAGCGTACCCATTTCCGACTACCGACACTTACCGAAGGTCCTGCAGATGACGATGAACGGTGAATGGGTGACATGGAGTTTGCTGGCCAGTTCTTTTACAGTTTGCATTGGATTTGCCTCGACCGCTGCTCGCAGGGCATCGTTGTCCAACTGCATAGGTCTCCCTTTTCGTAGCTTATCGGTGAGGTTGGTGTCATTAGACCGAGACATCTGGAACCACCTCTGGCACTTTTGCACATCCACAGCACCCTGACCATGTACGGCATTGATGTTTCGTGCCGCTGGATGGATGTTCCTGGTGAAATTCACACGGCATGACATACCGTCTTTGATCCTCCGACACTCCCATGATCAAACACAAGCCACACTTCCAATCCCTTTCTCCTTCTACACACTGCTGCACAATTAAGTGCCCTATATGACAGCTATGGCACGTGCCGTCTGCTTCACTATTCTCTCGTCAGATGACGTTTTTCAGCGGTCATCACACATACGACGTTACTTATGAAATAGCCCGATATATTAAGATTTCTGTTTGTTGAAATGCAATCTTAATCTCGGTAATTTCCTTCGATGTTGTCAGATGGGGAGAAATTTCCTGGAAAACGGGGAAATCTGAGACACATGAAGGGTAAAAAGAGACATTTTTTTTAATCGGGAATTTTTGTTAAATCTTTTTGTCATTCCTTATATTTTAATTTTCATCATTTTGAAAGTAAAATTAGTTGGCGGAAATTGTTTTACAAAAAGATCGGGATTTTTTTTAGTATTTTGAGCGAAATTTACGATAGGTACCTGACAACACTGGTTTCCTTCGAAAAATTACTTACTCATTTAAGCTTCCGGCAACGACAAAAGTCTCGAAGTAATTTCAAAATCTTGTAAACTCTATAATCCCTCCATCCATGTAAAAATATGACTACAAATCAAAAAATTTTAAGTGGTAAAAACTTAATAATAGTTCAACCTCAGGCACAAAGTTTACTAGTAGTACAAACTATTCGATAAGTCCATAATAACGAATAGTTGATAACTCATTGTCTTCGATTTAAAAAACAAGTCCAAAAGAAAGAATTATTGAACCTATTATGAGAGTTTGTAATTTGGATAATTCGCTCTCCTGGAGGTATAGATAGAGCAGTGAATAAGCTACAACCTTAGAAACGGACGTTCTAATTGGCCTACTGGCGCTTCAAGAAACAATTAACCAACTAAATGTCCCTGTTTCCTTGAAAGTAGTCGTCTTCCTGTTTATTCACTGTTGTCCAGCAATTGTGAACTTCTTCAAAGTAGCATAAGAAAGCTTCTTTTGGTATGGTCATTTGCTCACTCCTTGTGGCCTTTCTGCATTGCTACATTGTCTTCCTTTCTTCTATGGAGGAAAGAGGAAGAAATTATAAGGTGAAATATCTAGGGAGTATGGAGGATGTGAGAAAAAAAATTCGCTGCAACCGCAGTGTGGGGTCTAGTATTACAATGCAACAAAAACCAATGTCCAACCCAAACGTCACTGCGATGGCGTCTAATAATCTCCAATCTCCAGCAAACATTTCAGGAAATCGTGTCCAGCTCTTCGTGCATCTTGTCCCTGATTGGATCCATATTTTTGGAAGTACTCGAGGTGGAATGCCGGTCAAATCTTGCGTTGTGATAGTCTGAAACCCTGCATTAAAAATAAAACTTGCATTATTCAAAAGAATGGCTTTCTAATCTAACCAGTTCCCCGATTAGTAAATGATCTCATTTCAACTTGGACTCGAAATAACACAGGTCATAGGGCGTAGGACTCGGGTTCAAAACCCGTCCAGGACGCTAAAGACTTTTCTTGCGTATTCGCATGCCTATCGCTGTGAAGTACACTCAGCTTCCAATTAATTAGAGTACCAGTGTGTCCTTGCTATTGCTGGGTAACTTGAATGGCGGTTGAGCGTGGTGCTCCGTGTCGTAGGTCGAGAATATGTGGAGGGGTACCTCCACATACCCCATGCGCATATAGGGGATACCCTTACCTTCTTTCAACTTCCTTGTCCAAGGTCAGCAAACAGCATACTCCGCTACTGCGTCAAACAACGTGTTATTATGCCTTACACTGCTATTTTGTGGAATTTCACATCACTAATTTTATGGAAAATACAAGCATATCCCGTCTCTAAATAAGACGAACCGGAACAACTTCAATGTAACTGTTTTAGAATATTAACACAGTTCCAGAACTTTTAGGACCAAAATTGAATTATGAGTTTAAATACACTGCCATAGCCATCAATCACTATTAGCCACCCGTTAAAGAGAAAATACTTTTTTTTACAGCATCTATGGCTACAAATCATCCAGTTCTTTCTTAACTTTACACTTTTTAGTTTAATTTAGACTTTTTAATGTGTACCTGTATCTAAGACCTAAAACCGTCACAAGTATGAAGGATAGCGTTCCTCGGAGCGCACTTTTCCTGGCAAATGGATAGCGAAGGTAGCGGTCAGGTTATTTTTCTACATACCATTCTGATAAGATAATATCAAATGAATGTTATGGGCGGTAACAGAACTATGGCTTACGCCCTTCCCGACATACCATTCCGAAATTTGTCTTCGTAAAACTAGAAGAAAACTACATAACTTCAGTCAGAATGGCAATACTCTAATCTTGGCACCTCCCCAGTACCGATCCGAAATCTGCAAACGTGTGCAATTGATTATAGGAACTGATTTACTCTCACACTTAACAATGAGAAAGCAAATGGGAAACGTAACGGCACTGGCCTTATATAAACATATCATTCTGGCATTCACAAAAAGTCAATTAGTTAAAGAACTGGAAGGGTTAAGATGAGTGCCAGTCCGGTAAATTGAACCTGAGTCTTCCGGATTGCTAGGCGAATACGCTCCCGCTGAATTTTCTCTCTTTCGGTGTCCATTTGAATTTTATTTATGGCCTTTAGGCATCTAAGGCTGAGGCCGAGATAGGGGAGGGGAAAGGATTAAGGAAGGTGTCGGCCAGAGCTTATGTTGAAGATGCCATCTCGACATTTGCCTGGTGTGACTGAGGAAAAACCCTGGGAAAACTTCAGTCACAATGGTCGGCCGCTGAGATTGAAATCTCTCGCTATCTGTTACGATGTTTTTATACTTACTTAATCTATGGCTTACGGAACTCGCAAGTTCATCGCCGCCTTATTAACAAGAAAAAGAAATATATTATCCGTGGGCCCATGAGCAAGGAGTTGAGAAAAAGATTAATTAATCGTTTTTAGCTAAGGTGCACCACTTCGTATTGGGCAGCAACATAAACTTCACGGAGGGATGATAAAGGAAGATTGGAATCCATAAAGATGTGGATCTGGGGAAATATGAAAATATAAAAATACTTATGTACAAATTTTACGTAATGAGATGGTATTGGAGAAAGTAGGAGGAGAGTTCTGAGTTAACTGAAAGAGTAGAAAGAGTGATGTTGTAATGGAAAGAGTAGAAGGGAGTAAAGAGTTAATTGGGAGAGTAGGAGAGATTGAGAAATTAGTTGAGTTAATGGAGACAGTAGGAAAGAGTAATGCGTTAATAGAGACTGTACGAGCTATTGCCTTAATGCAGAGAATAGGAGAGAGTAAAGAGTTAGTGTAAGGAGCAGAAGGAGTAATGAGGATTGTAGTGTAAGGAGTAATGAGTTAATAGAGAGAATAGGAGAGAGTAAATACTTAATGGAGAAAATAGGATATAGTAAAGAGTTAATGTAAGGAGTAGGAGAGAGTAATTAATTAGTTTAGTTAATGGAAACAATAGCAAAAGTAATGAATTAATGGAGGTTGTAGGAGAGAGTAAAGTTTTAGTGGAAAGAGTAAATAAAGAGTTAGCGTACGGAGTAGGAGAGAGTACTGAGTTAATAAAGATGGCAGGAGAGAGTACTGAGTTAATGGAGGTTGTATATATAGAAGAATGTAATGGGGAGAATAGGAGATAGGAAAGTGTTAGTGCAAGTAATAGGAGAAACTAATGAGTTAATGAAGAGAGTAACTAGTTTAGTACCTAGGTAAATTCAGATAGTGGGAAACAGTAATGAGTTAATGGAAAGAATCAAAGAGAGTAAAGAGTTAGTGCAAGCAATAGGATAGAGTAGTGAGTTAATGGAGAGAATAGGAGTGAGTAAAGAGATAGTGTATGTAGTAGGAGAGTAATTAATTAGTTTAGCTAATGGAGACAATAGGAAAAGTAATGAGTTAATGGAGTTGTAGCAAAGAGTAACGTTTTAATGGAAAGAGTAAATAAAGAGTACTCAGTTAATGGAAATGGTACGAGAGAGTAATGAGTTAATGAAGCGAGTAAGAGAAAGTAATTAGTTAATGGAGACAGTGGAGCTAATAAAGTTAGTGTAGAGGGTAGGGCAGAGTAACGAGTTAATGAACAAGAAGAAACGAAACTGTTTTAGATATCGTTTAAGCAGATTTTTGTTTCAAAGGATAACGTTGAAGAATTGTGGAATAAGAAGTTAATGAATGCTACCATCTGTAGTCAAACTTAAGAGAGATCACTATCTAATAGAAAACGGAAAACTGATCAAATTAAGTGATTGGAGAAACGTAAACGAATTAAAGATCAAGTGCAAACGTACTGGACTACGATTGCAGTGCATACAAACTGCGTAGAGATGAAAGATGAAGGTAGGAAAGCTACTCACTGTCATAGTGTGGTCCTTCACCCTCAGCGAGAAACTTTCCCAAGCGACCAAAAAAGCCAACCACACCTACATACATCTCGCTCTCAGCATCCCACTCACTAAGAGAAATATGACCCCCTGGGAAATTTGCAAAATACCTGCAAGAAGGAGCGGTGTTAGGGGTGACGCAAGGGAGATACAGAAACAGAGAGAGAAAGAGGAGGGGGGGGATTAGAAGTGAGCATTCTTTTATCAGCGTGACCGCGAAACGTGCTACCCGAAAGTTTCTTTCACTATACAATTCCCTTGCTTGCTAACTTGAACTTCACCTCAAAATATGAATCACTTATCTTAAAGAAAAGAAGAAGAAGAAGAAAAGAATGGAATAGAATAACAACACTGGATTCCACTTTCATCTGCAAAACCTGTTTCTTCGTTCACTTGTTGCACCCGAGAACACAACGTGTGGCCAAAAAGACATTTGTTTAAGACAGAAAGAGATCAACAGAGAATAAGAAAGTCCAGAGACCCAATCCTCCGTGGTTCAGTGGCACTTTAAATTAGCAGTGGAGATGTAGCACCCAAACTGGAGGTATTCCAATTTTCGATATATCGAATTCATATTTACAAAATATCAAAACTTCGATATTGAAACTTAATATTCGATATTTGTTTGGTATCCCAATATAATATTCGAAATCGATATTTTGATGTGATATTTTCAAGTCGATATTTCGATTTTTCTTCGATATTTTGATATTTTATTGATATTTCGATTTTTGGTTCGATATTTCGATTTTGGTTCGGTATTTCGATTTTTGGTTCTGTATTTCGAATTTCAGTTCGATTTTTTGTTCGATATTTTTACTTTTGCTCGATATTTCGATTTTAATTCGATTTTTGTTCGATTTCTCGATATATTTCGATTTTTGGTTTGATATTCAAAAAACATCAAACTTTGTTCTTCGATATTCAGCTTTAAATATCGAATACCCCTTGTTCATATCCTACTTTTGCTCGTTATTTGAACAATTTCTTTTTTTGAAATTTCTACCTTAATCTCACCTATAAAATACTTTAAACGTAGCTACGTTATAGAGACTTTCAACATGCTTCCACAGAAAGATGCACTACGTACGTCATTTTGGGACTTTTTTTTTCAAAGGTTTAATAATTTTGTCATCTTGTATATTCAATTTTGATGTATTCAATCAACTATACTCTTAATTTGTATTAAATGGGCTAAACCGTCGCGTATTTTACAATACTTTCGGCGAAAATGACTTTTTCTGCATGTTTTCGACCCGCATTCTGTCAAGGCAGCTATCTGCCAAGTAGTTCGTTTCTCCAACAGATGGTGCTGTAATATCAACAAGAGTAGTACCGCGTATGCCGGAATTAAATTCAAATTTGGCGTGCTTTTTTATTTCTTTAAAAATTTACATTATAGGACCTAAGCTACGTTGTAAAATCTACGACGAAATACTATGCACGCAATGATTTCGTTAAGGTTGTCATCCCTTAGACCTGCTAAAGGTTTTACTGCACAATTTATTAATATACAGAAAAATAGAATTGGAGTCCGTAAAATATATGTATTATACTTTTTCTAAATTATATTTCTTCCCAGGCGAATAAATTAAATCATCAAGCTGTTAATTGACCTAGTGTTTCCGTAAACCTGAAAATAAAAACTCGTCTAAATCGCGTGGGGTCAATAAATAAAAAAAACTCACCCGAATTTTCTAACGTAGCCTAACCAAAATGATCACTTCTTTTATTAAATTTCCTAATGTGTGTACTAGGGTTGCAGATATCCCAGTTTTCTGGGACAGTCCTGGTCTTCAGTGAAAGAATTAACTGTCCCGAAAAATGTTTTCCAGACGCCTGTTTTCTCCGGTTTTTATTGTTTGTTTTTTTGTGATTGAATTCATCCTCAGTGTTCCTCAGCGTAAAGTCGAAAGGGTATTCCATCATGAATGTGTAATCGACAGAGGAACGAAATCACGTGTACGTGTCATGAACTACTGGTACTTTAGAATGTATATTCCACACCGGACAATGGCTTGGATGGCACCTTCAATATAGGCCCTGGCCGACACCTTCCCGAATCCTTTCCCCTCCCCTATCCCGGTCTGAGTCTTAGATGTCTAAAGGCTATAAATAAAATTCAAAATTTAGAATGCAAATTGAATAAACTACTCCTTCACTATGTTATTTGAATATATACAGCGTGTTTATGAAGTACATGGACAAACTTCGGGATGAGATTCCTCACATCACTTCAGCATGTCCTCTGACAAATTTTAGACATCTGCTTACTTTTGGAGCTATAACCTGTCGAAAGCATGGGAAAATGACCTTTAGAGGTTCATATTTCTAACACCAAGAATAGAACTAATGCGGCATGGTACCGTCAAAGATTTTAAATTCGCACTATCCAAAAAAAATGCATATTTCAAAATTCCGCAAATGGTAGTACCAAAGGAAGAAGGGGATTCACAGAATTCTCTGAAGTAAAGATGGATCGAAATAAGCATGAATCAATAATTCATTTGCGCCATATTTCAAACAGATTCCATATGCAGAACGATTTTTATCCAAAAAAATATGTGTGGTTGCATAACAAATAGGATTAACAAGATTTGCGTACTTGCATCAAATATTTTTTTGTTGTTGTTGTTTATTTGTTATCCAAGAGAGTGAATATCATTGGATGCCGGTGATGATGTATGTCATCTTTACTCACACGGGAAATCGTTTAATGCATGTTCATTTCAACCTACCTCTCTACTTCAGAAAAATTCGGGGAATCACCTACTTCATTTGAGGAATCCCTTGCGCATCTATCGCAAAATTTTGAAATATGCATTTTCAAATAGAGCAGAATACCAATAATAATAATAATAATGTACTCCATACAAAAAAGGGGTAATCGATAATTCTTCAATTCTTTGTTCATTGTCTAGAGAAAGATTCTTAATTGCTCTTAATTTCCGTTTCACACATCATATCGTCACCTAACTTTCAGATATATTGGAACCTTTCTTTCTTCTAATTATTATGGTCCTTGTGGTCTCATTTGAAGAAGAGCAAGCAAGCAAAAACCACCTATGTCCATTCTTTGATTAAGAAAAAAAAAATTTGTTCTTCGTTGTCCTGAATAAGGAGCTTCATCGAATAATACAAAGTGATATTTTTTAAGCAAATACTTATCCCATCGTAATATGTGCTTCTTTGATTAAAAATTACTTTCCATGACTCACTATACAGCTTCCCATTAAAGTCTTAGAAAGAACAAATCTTTTTTTTTTTTTTTATTATTTATAAAACAAAATGGGCATATCAGGTTTTGCTTTTTATCTTCCCATTTGTTCCTATTATAATTCCACCATACTGGTTTTATATTAGATTCATTTGTCTTGATATTTACTCTTAGCTGTTCTAACTTCATGTTAAGTGATGGCCTAGCATCTACAAGAAGAACCTTGTGATCTACAAAAACTAATCCATTTTATTATTATTCACCTAATACAGAAGGTTGATTTAAATTAAGATAGGACAATTTGAACGTGGTCTTATTCTGCCCTAGCAGTGCACAGCGCCACCGTAACACTCTTCTTTTTTTTTAAAAAAAAAATACGTATACAGAAACCGAGAGATATATTATAAGTTTGAAAAGCATTTGGACCTGGTAAACAAGTACGCTTTACAATATCTGATAAAACAAAATAGTTAAGTTTAATTTTCTTTTTGTGTAATTACAGAGCAACTCGACCACAGTCCCCCCCCCCCCCATCCCAATTAAGTCTACTAGGAGAATGAGTTCATTATATTGCATTCTTAAAGCCTGTCTTGAGATAGATATATTTGACATAAATATGAATTTAATTTCATTCACATATAAAATAATGGATACGTTATGCAGAATATGTCACCATATCGTTCAAACATGCAGAAAATAGCATTTGTATACTGAACACTGTAATAAGGTAACTCACCTGTCGTATTCAATAAATAAACTTTGGGAAACTTTCTTACGGTCAATGGCTATAAGTCTAAATGTAGACCCTACATTTAATAGACTATATCTCCATATGAACCCTACAAAGCCTTTTTATAAATCTAGAGATCCACAGCTTGTCGGAGGCTTATACTGTAGAAATCGACAATGGGTCTGAGTTTCGGAAATGTTATGCGCCTCAGAAACCATCTACTAGTCTACTAGTGAAATGTGTCCCCTACGAACTTTTTCTACCATTCACCATAGTCATCACACCTAGCACCCAATGACTTCTAACTTTTTCAGCTTTTCAAGGATACGTTGTGTTAAAAATACAATCATATAGTCTGTGGAGTTCTTCATTATGTAGTCTCCTCCATTCTCCGGTCAACTCGTCCCTTTTCAATCCGTATACCTTTCTCAAAACCTTATTTTCAGACACACATATTTTGTGTTTACCTGTCAGGGTCGTACTCCAACTTCGCAACCGTAAAGTATTACCGACAGAATAACCGTTCTATATATTTTCAATTTCAACTTTCTTCATAATTAATCGCGAGGTTAGGAATTTCTGGACCTACGTTTTCTCAACCTTATTCATCCCGTGACCACCTTTTATCATGCTTTCTAGCTGGCGGCGACCAACAATTATTTTATTTTGCGTAATATTTGTTTTCTTTTTTTAATTTCAAAACATAACAGTTTATTTCCTGTACTTTATAATAAATATCCTAATCAAATATTCCAAAGCTATCGAAACAAACCACATTACGGGTGTTTTGGCGTTGACCAGGTAACACTTGGTTAGTGTGACCATCGTTTCGGCGCTGACCAAGATGCATTTTCGTGATCCGGTAAGACTGACCAAATAAATTTGGTTAGCTCTTAGTTGACCGCACCAGCTCGGTTTTGTATCCAGGTCAACATGAATACAACAGTATTCATGTTGTTCTTTGTTATGCTACATTTCTAATTAGTATTTCGAAATAAATAACCATTATTGAGCAATATAACTATCTCCCCGAGGTGAGTGGGTCAGTTAACTACGCACGCTCAGTTCTAAACCTAAAGTGCCCTTGTATGGAGCGTACATAAAGGATAATAGAAGCCATACTCAAGGATATACAAATCTTATAAACTTTAGAGCCCTTGGGATAAACTTTTCTTTATGTACCCCAACTTTCTCCAGCTATTGAACCATAATGTACGCTCTATACCGCTTATTGCCTTGCAAATAATTATCACAGTTACTTCCATAAACACCTAGTGAGTAGTGACAACCAACAATCCAAAAGTTGTTGCGGAAAGCTATGTTTCATTATTATAATTTCCTTAAATATACACTCGAATTGATCAACACGTTATAAACAGGAGGCTATGCGGACGAATTGGCGACACCTCGTATTAAGAACAACTTGTATTTTGTCATAAAAAAATACGAACAATATCTTCAGCGAGTGGAGAGGGGTTAGTTAAAGTTAGGTTCGTTATTTGTTCATTATACGCGATGTACATGGCGTTTAAAACACACTGCTTATGTTTGTCCCTAACATTTCACTCTTTCACTCTTAATTCACACTTCCATGACTAGAAAGTTCGTTATGTCTTGCATTTAAGTGCTTGTACACACGTTGGAAATGTTACATTTCTCCTGTAAGATTTACCTTGTTTGCGGGCAATAAAATAAAGTGAACCCGGGACCTTGTATAGTATACCCGAGCGCAGTTAACATATCTGCTCCTTTCCGGCACATGGGTTATAGTTAAGGAGAAACACTCAAAAAGATACAAGCAACTGTAAACCTATTGGGTCTTACATGTCAGATACAGGGGAAGTGATTTCGTGGAAGCTAAGTATTAGCGAAAATTAAATTATCTCCTTGTGTGTAGCACATTTATGGTAAACTAGGAACCAACGTTTAACCGGGAGAAATTACCCTCCCGAAACGTTTTTACTGTAACATCATATGTTTAAAACCGACTCATCTGAACTATAACCGCAGTTGTTTGTCCGCTCCAATGAGTGAATTTATTTACTTGGTCTTTAGGCATCTCAGGTTCAGAGCGTTGTCCCCAGCATTTGAATACTCTAAAATAGGGTTAATTAAAAAATTAATTTGATTTAGAACTGAATGTTTATTTAATTCTCAACTTTAAAAAAAATCATTCTCGGAACATGCGGAACAATTTACGTCTGCATTATTTTTCTCGACTTCGTTGTCACCCAAAAATAATTTACGTTACTTTATTGATACCTGCTTTTTTTTCTTGTACCTTACAACTTAAATGCTACCTAAAAGTTACTCATTGTCATCCACAGTTTCATCTTCACACATTTTAATCCGGCTCCGTGACGTAATGGTGCTTTAACCTCGGCCAAGCTTTAACCACCGAAGAAACGTTTTGATAAGACTAATATGACATGCAGTGACCAACAGTAACCAACTTTGCTAACCTAGTCAGTTCGCATAAACAAGCCTATTATTTGTAAACAGTAAGCAAAATAAAATACATTCTTTGAACTTTATTACTTTTAACTTACGAAACCTTAGTTAAATTAATTTTTCACCTTCTCTCAGCCCCCCCCCCCATGCTGAAAAACCGTGTTCTGGACTGATTAAAAACATGCGTTGCCTGATACTGTTATTTTTTATTTCTTCCGGGACCTCGTTCTTGAACGTGACCCATAGAATATGAACTGACAATAATTTAAATATCAAATTTAAGAGACGAATTTTCTCAAAGTTGTAAATTGTGTAATTTTCTCTAAATATGTGTTTATGTTTTCATGTACGTATTAACAAGCATGTAATCGAATACACTGCCAAAGGCCGCATTTAGACGATCACACTCTCTCAAAATAAAATATTACATTGATACTCTGCCACACTAGTGAAATTCGTTAAAGGTTAGGAATAATAAATTTGTCTCTAAAAAGATCTGGAAGTATTTCAATATTGTATAAGTTTTATGTACAGGACAAAAAGGAAAACAAAGATATTTCATCCTCTTAAAGGTACTTTAAATAACTGATATTTATCTGTACCCCCCATTAACAAGCTTCTGGAATCATTTACCTCTATAAGCTACAAATATTGTTGTCTGTAAAGCAGAGTACTCTGGTGCCAGATATGTAAGTAAACCTGTATAATATAGTGTTCTAAATATACCAGGAGCATACACCGAAAGTAATACTTCTTGAACATTATAGTGGAAAGTAATCCAAATTTAATTCTTTTTATCAGCGTATAGAGTAACTGTGCATGTTTTCACTACTTTCGTTGCCAGCAAAGCGTACCGCACAACACCGGTGGAAGCACTTCAAGTCTCCAGTATTGACGCTGCTCATGCACATCCAGCTCAAAAAATTGGGGGCCATGTACCGGTTGAAGAAAGAAAATTTGGAAAAATTTAAGGAAATTCTCAATGCCCAAGTTGAAGACACGTAACAACTAATGGAATATATAGATGGTGCTTGGCAACAATTTTGGAATAATAGCACAAAGGCAAGACTACTCTACGTTTTCATTCCAGATATGGCTGAGAGCATGGATATCGATCTGTAGATTGATACATTTGATGACACAGACCATTAAGAGCAAGTTAAAAGACAGTATGTGCCACAACTGTAACATGATTGCCACTCCTGAGGACATAGTATCGCGGTGTACAGAAACTGAACATCTAGTTGAAGACGAACGAAAACTCCTGGAAGACATGGAAACCGTAGATGTTTTGTGAAGACCTGAACACGCCGTTGTTCTCCGGGAACTCACTAACAAAATCTCATCATACTAAAGAAAAAAAAAGTTTATTCAGAAGGGCGGTCGCAGATAGGAATGATAGATAAAATAACCAACGAAAACATCTACAAGACCATGGAGAACCGGAAGCGTAGGTGAGAAGTGCTGGTCGATAATCCATCCTAACATCCAAGAGTCCGACCGTCCTCTAGAAACGTGTTACGCGTGAAATCCCATCGCGGATTAAAATGAACAAAAACAATAAAGAAACAGACAATATGAACATAAACAAAACCGAAAACAACGTGAAATATGAAAACAGTGAATTATGAATGGAGCTTAAATGAAAGTGAAGTGTGAATATGTTGCTGCAATCCAGAAACAGCTTCCGGCAGAGTGTCTTCTGTGGGACACCTGCAGCAATGAATGCTCGTAAAATACTCTATCTTCTTTTGTTTTACGTGTGGTGGGGGCTAATAACGGAAATTAGACTGTAAATAACAGTGCAGAAAAATGGTCCGTAAGAGAGAAACCTTAGAAATGATTTTCTAAACAATTAAGAACATGCCAAGTGTCTCAGTGTAATGTTTGAGTGACCTTCCCAACCATGGGGAAACTGCTGACATTGGTATTCCGGTCCACCCGAGAGCGGAGCCCGCCCTCAACCATGATTCGGGTGGGTACGGTGGACCAGACATAGAACGGAGTGTCAACACGGTGAAGAAGAAAACTTTTCTAACATTAAGTTTTGAAATGTATGTGTTACTAATCAGATTTGTTTTATTGTATCGTTACAGGCAATACTGAAGTCAATGTTTTTGTGATGTCCTGTTTTGTCTTAAGTGTTAATTGTTTTTTGTATAAAATATAGAAATATTAAGGAAAAAAGAGAACACCTTCGCCCTTTCTCAATTTTTAAACATAAAACCAGAATTACATTCTGGATGGTCCACCAGTCCCGCACCATCCCGCACCAGTCTAAGTCCAAGACGAAGGGAACAAAGGTGCTTCTCGGACTGCCGGAACTCCGGTAATCCGAGAATCTCTAGGGACAACCTGTCACAAATTGAGGGAACCAAACAACTGCTTGTGACACGTTTCCTTAGAAGCGCGTAACCCAATTTGAACAAAGAATGCTGAGAAACAGAAGGTGGGTAATAAATGTAAAAAAATGTAATTCTTGTGGGCTTCAAATTGTTCCAGTATATCTACATATACCTCCTATCTAATCTGTTTCATTCAGCTATTAATTGATGAGGAACACATTTTGCATACATCTTTTGGAATCTCATTTCTTTGGTCATTGGATTTTAAAAAATAATACACCGCTGCGCTAAAACTAATATGTTTTTTTTTTGTTTTGTTTTTAAAGAGCATGTAATTTTGAAGCCTGCTGTTTGGTGGCTACTACTGCAGAGAACCAGCAACTGAAAATATCGCCAGAGTCATCTAGCGTCAGGTTCCGAAATTTCGTGCTCCTTAGTGTAAACGAAAATAGGCAGGTGGGATGTCTGTCTGTCTTATTATTTATTATATGATAATACTGAGACATTTTTTTTTTTTACCCTTTTCAAACAATGCAATTTCGCTTATCTTCTATTCCTGAAATATCAGCTAGAATTATGTTTTATACTTTTTTTTTCACAAAAGTTAGACTAAACAATATGCAGCAATGGAGGTGTAAGTTATCATCGAGGAAGCTGGAGTTTGGGAAAGTTCTCAGGTCTTCACCATGACGTCGTCTACTGCAGTCTATGCATTGCACAGTACATTATACGTTGTCTATTTGTCTATTTCTTATGTAAATTTTATATGTACCGTATCGTCTGTGCATTTCGAAAACGACGTAAATGATCCGCATTACGGAAATCATTGAAAATGACATGCTCAACCAGTGTTGTAAAAAAAAATCTGTAAAGTTCTGTTAATAAGAAATATCGTTGTTTTTCATGTTTTGTTTCAACATGTCTTTTTTTTTTCAGAAAGCAAGTATTTATTGCTTTACGCTGCAGAGAATCAATGTAATCAGCAGGATTGGAGTTAAGCTTTCACACATTCACTCCAATTTATTATTGCTTTGTTTTCCTGCAGCCTTCCGAGGCAAATGATGGGATTATTTATGCATTCACTCCTGCATTGCTATACTTCCTATATCTTCACCCTGACAAACATAACGAATTAACTAATAGGACATATGGACTAAAATTATTTGGGATAACTTGAAATATAATGCTAATAAGTAATAAACCTAAAAGTAGTGAAGAAATATTTTGAATTATAGAAATAATTAAATTCCTAGAGATAATACAACTTCGGAGACATCTTTACTGTAAACAAAAAACAACTTTGAATTCTTACCGAAATACACTCTCATTCTGTATACAATATGTTAATTTCTAATTACGGTATTATTCTACGAAAATCTTTATTTTTGATCATAATTACTGTCCGCAAAAATAACGGGACCACGCGGACATGAGTCCAAAGTTCTAATCACTAGACTATGGAGCCCCTGGTTTCGAATCTTGCTTAGGCTAAAATGGATTGTTCTCTTGTTCCCAACAAACAGAACTGCTGACAGGACAGAGCAACAGGGCAAACGGAAAGTACCCGAAATCCGAGTCCAGGGATACAGGACGTTCTGTGGGAAGTATGATTCCTCACTTTCCCTCGTTCACTGCAATCTTTCTGTGATTGCTACGAGTTCTAAAGCGTATGCAAATCGGTGGCTCGTTAGTCTAGTGACTACTGTGTCGGGTTGCTAAGTAAGCGACCTGAGTGTATGAATACTCTTGTAGTAAACAAGCAACTACATATACGTTTCTTCTAATTAGTCTGTTGCAATAGGGCTCTGAAAAGTATAATTTCCAATGATATCATCACGTAGCCCGGATCCGCTCGCGCTTTCTTGAACGTATGTTAGGAATCGGCATGTAACAACATGGTGGCCATTTGAAGAATTGAATTTTAAAATAGGATGACAACGATGAGAACTAGGTGATTGAGTACAGGGACAACCATACTCCACAATAAGTTTCGCTTGTATGGAATATATTCTAAGTTTGGTGCGGATACGTCCAACTGCATGGAAGTAATTTTCAATATTTAATTTTTTAAAAATTGATTGGCAACACAGTCAACTGTGAGATCTGAAGTACCAATATGACATGTCCCAATACGTAAATACCAAGTTTGGTGCTGACACACTCAACGATATGGAAAGAATTGAAAATTTTTATTTTTTTGAAATTGGTTGCCTACTTGAACTGTCCCAGTACATAATGCAGGAGCGGACTGGTAACTAAAGGACCATCGTGGTAGTGGGCTTTATGGTGCGTAGGCCCCAAAACACCTTCCAAGGGCAGGGCCCTTAAGATACTGACCAAGTCTCAAAATACAAAGTATCAAGTAAATATAGTGCCTTTAAAAGAATATGAATGTATTAAAGCAATGTGCACTTACGTCACATGGCTCCTTCTTGCGATTTTTGAGTACGGTACAGTAGGTTTGCTGAGATTATAACTTCAGCACTGTCTTTATGTAGGTCATAACAACGCTGACAACTGGTCAAAATTGCTAATTTCGGAACACCAGTAGGACCCTATGATTCCAAGACAAAAGGACTGACGGGGGCCCACCCTGGAATTCCAGGGTTTCCGGCCGGGTCAGTCCACCCTTGTGGACAAGTATGTCAAATTATATGTAAATCAATGCTGCTATAGTCCAACAGTAACAAATATAGAATTTAAAATTTTGTTGGCAACAATCATCACCTATAGTACACATGCATGAAAAAATTAGTGTAAATCAATTAACACGTGTATATTTGTAGGAATAAGACTGACAACTGGGGTTCTTGAGGTCTGAGACACCCAAAACTTTTTTCCTATCTTGTTGAATGATGCTTAAGCTAAGTTTTGGGTAGATACATTATGGAAGAAATTTGAAAAAATATTTATTTTTAAGTTGGCAACACTGAGAACTGGGCAAGCCGGAATATTTCACATATACCAAAAAATATTTGTAATTTTACAGTATATAGGGGTTAATTTATGTTGTATTTTTTTAATTACCTAAATAAAATTATTTCATACTTAAAGAGACGTTAGCAGTATTACAAATTACTGCCCGGAAACCAATTTCATGAAAGAACGTCAACAAAAAATAATAAAAAGTATAGCTTCCTTTCTTTCTTTCTTTAAATTTTCTATTCCCAATTTCACTGATAACTTTCAGTTTATATAATGCATTTCACTGCGTTCTTAACAGTCGCATACCAATGCTAAATTTGCACCAGTTAATACCAGCGGCGGGGGGGGGGGGGGGGGGCCGCCCCCCCAGGAGGGAAATTTTATAATTAGCCCTACAAGTAAATCAACAGAGAGAATATGTGTTACTGAATATCCTAGAAGGACATAGGATCCAAGTATGTCTTTTAAGTTCCCTTGCAGTGGCGTATCCAGAGAGGGGGACGCGGGGGGCGCATGCCCTCTCAAAGGAATATGCTCAATTTTGCATTGCGTCAAGAATTATTCTAAGAAAAAATTTCATTGTTTTCCGAACCAACCTAGAAATATTTAAGAGTCACATACCTATTCCCAATTTGAACCGAAAATCAGCAAAGGGTACCGGGCTCAAAAATATATACTCTATTTTTATATTATATCAAGAATTATTATCAGAAAAATCTTGATTTTCTTCGCGAAATTACAAATATTAACAGTCGCGTACCAATTCTCAATTTGTACAGAAAATCGCCAAAGGAAGGGGGGAGGAGGCGCATGCCCCCCTCAAAGTAATATGGTCTCCTTTGACATTATATTAACAAGTATACTAAGAAAAAGCGTCGATTTGTTCCCGAACCAACCGAGAAATATTAACAGTCCGAATTTCCGAATTTGTACCGAATTCCCAAAACTCTGAATATTGTTATTAACCTGAAAATAAAGAAAAGTAACCAAATTAGTGAATTTCAATACGCAACAAGATACAAACACCACGTCGCATAATTTCTAATCACAATAATATGTTTTATAACTGTGAGTTTGGAGCAGATGCACTTGTTACATGAAAAGCTGCGCAAATAGAAAACAAAATAACAACACTTTTATTCAGTGTAATTTCAATGAATAATTTTGTTAGATATATTACCAATCATCTTGATAAATTGCATAAGTTGCTGTCGCAGTGTGTCTGCCATCTAGTGGGAATAATAAAAAAAAGTGTTTCAAGTTTACGGCAAAGCGAAATTTTGTGCTATGGAATTCATGGGTAGGTTAGAAAGAAAAATCCTCTTTATTTGTTGGCAGGGAAAGAAATTTTTATTGCGCTATGTCCAGGAAAAACGTATCATAAAAGTCAAGAAATTTGTTAATTATTAACAAATAACCAAGCTGGGATCCTCCTACTCGTACCCCTATCTTTGGTTTCCGACTGTAAATATATCATAATTATACAAACATATTTTTATAAGTCAAGTTGTATTCTAAATAACAAATCTTCATATATGCGAATTTGTGTAGTAAGTCTATCATTACCAATTTACCAATAATTTCGCTTTATCTATAAGAGCGTAGCGAAACATTTTGAATTGGAATTTGAATTTATTTGTGAGTGTTTCTTTTAGCATCTTTGGCTCAGTCCGAATAGTTTTTTGACGTTTTCAATTCTTTGGCATCTGTCGAGCAGAATAATAAACAATAATTACTTATTAAATATATATACACACACAAAAAAAAATATCTGAAAGTGAAAATGTGTTATTACACCATAGAGGTACAATAGAAATAGGATTTAAAAAAAAATATTACCTATAATTTAGTGACATATAAATACAATAATAGTTATTATTTTCAAGAATAAGTGTGGTGTGTATGACCAATAAAAGCAAGAGTTAAATCACAAGTTTCGTGATACCATTCTCTACAACAAACACATTATAGCCAACAAAAATTATTTGTCCACTTCAGTGAGTAGTATCCTATATACGAAGTGCAGTTGAAGATTTGTTATCTTGTATTAACCCAATATTTTGCACATTCAATTGTTTCCAAGCTTGTATATTTTTTGGTGTTATACTTTTCGTGTCGAAAGCTCCGATGAAAAGACATCGATAAAACAGAATTCTTTGAAAATCTTCAGATTTTTCGATCTTTCCATCTGTCTTCGTTTCTAGCAAGGTTTCGAAACTACAGATGCATTATTAATCCATTTCCTGGAATATATGCAACCAAATTGGCACTAGTGATACAAGGACTGCATACTTTCAAGGCTAGATTCACGAAAGACTTCTCAATTTGATTTAACGTTTACAAACGTTACAATAATGCACTAAACATAGAATAACGAAATAAAGATTCACAGAAAAGTAAGCAACTTTCAAATAATACACTAAAAAGTAAATGAAAAAAAAAATACGATCAAGTTTTAAGAAAATTATTTTCAAAATATCTAAAGATCTTCAAATCACCGTAAAATCAACACAACTTAGCTAACCTTAAACAAATATCCTGCCTTATCATCATGTTAATTAAAATATTATAATTAAACTAACTTTACGGCTTACGGAACCCGTAAGTTCATCGCCGCAGTAGCAAATGTTCGCTATCAAATTCTATTCTTAGGTAAGACCAAGTCAGTTCTCATCACGACTTGAAGATCACTTCTATCTTTTACCCTCAAAACGACGTCCCCGTCTGCCGGATGGTCTCTTTCTCTTCGGTTTCTCTAACCACGATGGAACATAATCATCGTTCTTCTTCTTCTTCTTATCCCGAGATAGATGATCTACCTATCTTAGCAGCCGTGATTTCATTATTAAAAGATGACAATTTTTTTTAAGTATCTGTACAGAGTGTCGTGATTTTTCACATTGAAACAAGAAAAAAAAAGTTCCTTTTGAACAAATTAAAAATTATACGTAGTTTCGGAGCTACAGGCGTTCGAAGTTATTGCGGTATCGTTACAAATGACGTCATATCTTGACACACAATAAAGTAATCCCATGAGGAACACTCAGCGGGCCGCCGGTGGCCCACTAACCATGAAGGCAGGCCACCGGAGGTCCGCTGAGTTTTCCTCATGGAGGGGCGTCAGTTTAGCAAATCGCAATCGAAATAGTACCCGGTGCATCCATTTAAGCAATGTTTATTATTGAGGGAGTGACACATAGACAGGGTTGGCAACGTACGAATTTTATTGTCAAGAAATTAATTGGTTTAATAGGAAATGCATACAAATTTTTCAAAGGGACTTTCTTTTCTTGTTTGATGTATAGAAATAATCTCCTCTCGAAGTTTCGGACATTATTTCAAAGACATACTGTATATTGAGCCAATTGCTTTTCTTTTTAAAAAAAACTTTTAGTGCATTAACAAAAACATATTCTACTTTCTGTGCAAAATCAGTTTTTTCTTTATTAGAATCCTTTTATTCACATCGTTCAGTTCGAAGAAATCATTAGGATTGTTTAATTTTTCTTTTCCACTCAAAGCTTTGTGAGTAGAAGAAAAAATTGGGAAATGCTGGAAGACATTGATCGCTGGGAGAGCTGGTGAACGAACCCAGAATCTTAACACACTGTAAGAATAGCTGGCCAATTACCGGGAGACCTGGAATCGATTTCTAAATACACTGATTGAAGATAAAATACCATTTTTTTTTCTCCTGATTCCGTTGACACTAAAAGTGAATGTACACCCATTACCTTTTCCATCACGATCTTTTTTCTTTTTTTTTTTTTTTTTTACAAATTATTATTGGTACTTTCAAATGCAATTATGCAGTGCCACGAAAGTGCATAAGGAAAATAATTATTACAATAAAAAAAATAATTGCAGAGCCTGGGGAATTTAATAGGAGGACATATTCATAATAAATATATAAAACAGACAGTAGTGATGGAGGAAGGGGGGGGGAGAGAATGAAATTTGCGAATTAACTTTCTCCTCTGAATGGCTTTGCTTATATGAAGCTCTACAAAAGACAACTTTCTTAGCGATCAGCCTTTCACTCGAATGAAGGCTTCTTTTTCTTCTCTTTAACCTTCACACGAGAACTACCTCAACGAGGTAACACTTTCTCTTGTCGGCGCGAAAGAAGAAAAAAAAAAAACAACCATATCTTTATTAAGTGTAGGGCAAGTGATATTAAATGCCGAAGCTTATTCACTATCTAAAGCTTTTGGATACACCTTATTCCATAAAATATTTATTTATTCATACAAGGCTTGATCATGGTCATGGTCAGGTGAAAGATTTTTTTTTTGTAAAGCAAATTTAATATTTATGAACTTTGATCTTGGTTTCTTTTTTCTTCTAATTTATAGAACAAGTTGTACAGTATTTTTTAAAAGTATTCGGACATATATTTTCGTACTAATGACTGAACGTGTAAACCAAAATGTGCTAATTAGAAGATCTTGGTACGAAAACGTGCAAGATAAAGTTTGTATCTTTTCAATAAGGTTACTGATCAGCAATGTCTGGCGAATACTGAGATGGTAGCTTGAATTCAAATCAATTTCTTTTCTTCTAATCAGCCCGTGTGGTCTAGTGACAAAAGCCTACTGAGAAGTTCACTGTCCCTCAGAGAATTAGTTGTGTTCTTTCAACAAAAAAAAAGTACGATAAATGAGTTAAACTACTCCTACAGTACCTAATAAACAACTTTTACTTATTAGGAAGGGAAAAGACAGATCAAAACAGAGGTTTATCCAGGTTGTTTGCTCTGTCGTACCAGACAAATGGCGGGATGCTGCTTAGTAACTAGATTCTGGCTGACTACCTTCTAACATCCCCTCCCCTCATGTTATCCCAGACTAAGCCTGAGATGCCTATAGGTGGTAAATACATTCTAATTCTAACAAGTAAAACCAAAACGAGCGGTCTTAGTTGAGTTGGTAGAGTGTTGGCTTCTCATTAAGGAGGTCTTAAGTTCGATACCAGAGGCCCCTAAATCATCGAGAACACCCCCACAACTTTAATTATTTTACGGTTAAAAATTTATAGAAACCGTGCAAAACTCCACTTACACCTTACCAATTTTGACTTTACACCCCACCCCACCCAACTGAAACTCCTGGCGGAATCCCTGGTTAGGATTAGTTTGATTGTTCTTAGTTTGCCTATGGATTGAATTTTGAAAGGAGCTCCACCTACTTGTGTCTAAAAAAAAATTCTAAATATGAATACTGAAGAGAGTGATTCTTCTGTTCCAGGAGAAAATGTCTTCCAAGAAGCTACCAGGCAGAATTAGAAGTTTGGTCATATTAGTGATGCGACGATACGTATAAGACTGCAATTGTATGAAACATAAGATGAATGTGAGTGGATGATGATGGGTGTTCTTCCCGAAGGCGCAGGTCCTGACCCGAAGGTCTGTGGGTAAGGTGAACCGACGGTGGTTTGCCACTGCCTACCATTGGATGAAGATGACGTCTCTGAGATGCCTAAAGACTATAGATAAATGCGATTCAATCAAAGAATAAAATTATCATAAACCAACTTTGTGCGGCTTTAAGTTGCCTTAATTTGGTTTGGTCAAAGTGCACCATATAATTACAGTACAACCAGATAACTATTGAACCAATCAATATTTTTTTGGTGGCAATAAACCCATTTTACTTAATATATCAAGTAAAATTTGGTGACGAACAGAATCAAAAGCTTTGGAACAATCAAAATAAATAATGACATTCAGTAGTAAGTTTGGAACTGTTGATTTTCCTTAGATAATCAAGTTGATTTTTCGTAGAAGATATGTTGTAAGTTGAATTGAAGGTGTTAAGAAATTATTGCTTCAAATTTTCTAACACAACCATTAAGATAAGACTGTAGTTTTCTGTAACATTTTTAGAGTCATCCTTATGTATAAGGATAATAAAGACATTTTCCCATTCTTTAAGATTGTGATCATATTTAAGGGGATGTGTCAGTAAAATTACGCGCAAGACATTTACTACATGCCTCATTTACATAGTTTGTAACGTTATCTGAATTAATACCACAAACTGCTTTTAATTTACGAGAAGCCTCGACCACGTCATATTATCTGATTAAATTGAATTTATTTTAAGGTTTTTTGACATCATTGGCTTAGGCTGGGACAGGGTGGGGGGAGAGGATGTTGGAAGGTAGACTGCAGAGTCTATTTTGTACGTACCATCTCAGCATTTGTCTGGTGTGACTGAGAGAAAACTGAAAAAACCTCAGTCATTATGATCGGCCGTTGGGATCTATGCCAGAGCCTACCGGATGCTAATCTAACTCTTTACCACCGAGCACTGCCGCTCGGCGTATATTATGTGATACATGGTATTGCAGTAACACCTGAATTAGTATAGCTATTGTAGATAGATAGTTAGAATTTTGAAACAATGTTGAGTAAACAGTCCTTTAAGGCTTCAGTGACCTGTACGTAATCCGCTAATTAACAACAATTTAATTACAAATTAAAAACATCCTTGTCATCAATACCTTTATTAAAATGTGGCAAAAAAAATAGATACCAATTTTCTTTTAACTTGCCACCTTAATTGTGAAAATATTATATCAATTTAAATTTCATTATTTTCTTTCTGCGTTTTATAAAATACTTTGGATTTTTCAAGTCCCTGTTTATCCAAGAATCTTTCGTTTCTATACATGGTTTCTTTGTAATATTCTTCTAAAAACTTTCTTGAATATAAAATTGTAGAAATTCATTGTAAACCCTTGTAGAAATTCATCTTAACTATCATTGTTTAGGTCACTGGATTATATCACCAAACTCTGCTACGTTGAAAAGATGCAAACCGCACAAATTTTCGTGAAATAATAACAATAATTGAAAATACGTCAGTTTTAATATGTTCTTAAAAATATGTTGATATTAAGCTTAGTTCAAAGTTCAAATATAAATCATTCCTCTATCTACACAAGTAGTATAGGCTTTCTCAATTAAATTTTTCGAAGAGTCAACACTTATATTAATTTTTCAACTGCGTGAGGTTTGTAGGGAGTATGGTTTAATTACTGTACAAATAATATATTTTTATATAAAAAAGAGAAGTAAAAAGTCTAAACTAGTTGATAGGATTATGTACTGTAGTTGATTTATTGCGAAGCGATGGCATTGCCACCTAGTAGACCTTGGATTGTAAAGGCTCACACCACGTCTCATATCCCGAACACGAACTACCAATTCCCTCTTCATATTAGTAAAGTGGGAAATTTAGAAGAAAAACTATGGATTTATTCAATATCTTTTGATAGGAACAGTAGATTTTTCGTGAAAATTTTAACTACTCAAGGAATCACATGACGTAGATAGGTGATTGTTAACCTTTTGTGAAAATGTGCTATTTTTAAGTCGCGAAATATGGATATTTTTGCTTCAATTCACGAATTCTGAGCTCCACTCAAGAAATTATACCATTCTTATACAGTCATTCACAAAAATAATATACCTAAAAGAATAAAAAAAAAATAATTCAGCTTCAAAATTCTACCTCAGGTCTCGCGTAGCGCGAAGAGTCATCAAATATAATACGCTAAATCCTCAACAGATGGCAGCACATTTATGATTCTGGTTTCAAATGCATACTGTGAGAGATTTTTAAAACTTATTTTTCTGCGTGCTCACTAATAATTCAGGAAATCTAGCCATGACAAATTTGGAGCTGTTTTTATCATATCCCTACGAAAATTTAATTGAACGATTAAGAAGTAAATTTCTCACAGTTGTACATGTGAAGAATTTATTAAAATATTGATATTTATTTTGCAATAAATACATAGGTTAATTATAAATATTAGTAAGCGCTTGTTATTTAAAAAGAAATGTACTTCATCTATATTTTCAGCAGCATGCATTAGTGCAAGGTATATATCTAAAATTTAAAAATATCATTGGAAACAAATATGTATCATTTTACCAACTCAAGAAATGTACACTTGAACTCAAAAAGTTTTACCTTGTACTCACGATTTATTAACATTTTCACTCACGAAATTTAAAGACCATTATTCAAGATGTTCTACTGTATCTAGTTATTATTTTTTAATTGATTTTATCATATTTAGATGGCGCCATAAGCAGAAAATATTCATACTGGCCGGATGTGGCCCGCGGGCTGCCAGTTGAGAAGATCTGGTACAGAAATTACATTTTACAGACGATAGAAGATATAAGTAATATTTCTTTTAAATAAACAAGTTTTCTGTGAGGTTCCTTTTGTCAAAGACAAATGACACCAGGAAGACTTGCATGACATATCCTTTATGTATCCTTCCGCAAGAGCATCCATTTCTCCCTGTTTTTTTTAACTATAAAATGTGTTTGAGAGTGTTTTTACCACGAGACAAAATTTCTCCGGTCGGTGCATTACAACATGTGCAGTATGTGGTTTTTCACATATGCTTTCACTCACTCGCACACGTAGTCACTTAACTCATTCTTGTGGATGCTCACACGACGCGCGTAGGCTTTCTCTTTAAAGCAAGAAGATGTTTCAAAGAAACCACAACAGCCGCTCCTCTATTTGCTGTGTTTATAGCTTTTTTCAAAAAAGAAGAAAAGCCAACCATTTCACATTAAAACAATATAAGAAAGCTGGAAGAAAGTGATGTTGTGTCTGTGGTTTTCATATACTTTCAACAGAACCGAGAAGAAATGATGCGGTTATGGAAAGTTTTCCTAGTTCTAACTATTATGTATTTATTGTACACGCGATATCACAAGAGAATCCTATAGTATCACCACCACCCTTCCCAGTCAAATATCACCTCAGAGATATGAGAACATTTGTACGATATCTCCAAATATTATTGGTATATGCCAGGGTTTCCGCCAGACGGCCAATGCGGGTATCACCCCCAAAATCTTGAGCACAACACCGACTTAAAAATATTTACGATTAAAGATTGATAGAAAAACTACTTTAACCCAAACAGTTTTGTCAGTACACCCACTCCCAAACTGAAAATCCTGGTAAAATCACTGGCATATGCCTAAAACAATTGTAGAAATAGCTTAAGATCTCGGATGAACGTGAATTCTGAAGATATTCCTTGGAATATTTCAGTTATATTCTGCGAGTAGTTGGTAAATTCGTGATATTTGGTAACTTCGTGATAGTTATTGGTTTTTGTTATGCGACGACATTAAAATGACGTATCGAATTAAAAATTTTCCCCGCTAGGTGACTCCACTAGTCTCCACTGCACTTGTACACGAAAATACCAACCTTTACCCAATGTGTAAGATATTACTCTTGTGGGATATATTCAGAATATTCTAGAAATATTCTAAATACTCAAAACAAATGTTCTCGTGAAGATATGTTAAGAATGTTCCCATTTGTCTCAACTATTCTTAGACATTCTATGTATATTGGAGTCTAAATTGGATACCTCAGAGACTCTATGATACGCGGGAATAGGGACATACTGAGGATGCCATCTATATCACGAAGGCTTTCCCTCAGTTCCACCAGGTGAATGTCATTATTATACCTGGGTTAAATGTTTGGCCACTATCTTCGTTCCTCTAAGTGACAGCTGCCGATCAACGTCTTATAATGTATAATAACAGCCACATTCGATCCACTACTGAATGAGGCATTTCCCCCGAAGGAAGGGGGGAATTGGTCTAAGGCTCCCACGCTGACCAGACGGGTTGGAAGAGGAGAGCCGAAGCTCTCACTGTGATCGCCACTATCTTTTATTTATAGCTGCTCCCGAATTGCATCACGATGCTTTGTGGGCACCGTTCCAGACCCACACGCCTTGCAAAAAATATTTTGCAGTACTGGGAATTGAACCCAGAACCCCTTAACCCGTGTGTCAGCAACGCTAACCACTAGACCAGCGGGGTGATCATATATATGAATGAATTAATTAATATATATTGAAGAGAAAGGAACGATCTCACTTCGAGGTAACTTGTACCAAGCCGCCCCTGCCTAAAGTCGAGACAATAAGAATGCGGACACAACAAGGAAGACATTCCAGTAAGTCGTTGTTTTCTATAAAAAGCGATAGCGCAATGACACCTCATCGATCTTTGATTTTTCATCGTTGGTCGTTCATCGAGCCGATGCTCACCGCCAACAAGCCTTGATCATCGGAGCACCAAGTTCTGGCTGTCGTACACTTGGTCTCATCAAGGGTCACCGGGCCGAGCCAGGCCCCTAGTCACACCAACTGCTAGAGCCATTCATTCAGGGAATGTCTGGGCGTCACTTGAGCCAACGCGCCAGTTGGGCTTGATCCAGTCCGCTATCT